>VZUI01067852.1:0-69473 GCA_013401135.1 Cettia cetti | reverse complement strand
GGGGCGGGGGCCGGGCCCGGGCTCGGGGGGCGCAGGCAGAGGCGGTGCGGGCCGCGGGGCAGGAGCGCCATGCCGTTCGTGGAGCTGGACACCAGCCTGCCGGCCGAGCGGCTACCGCCGGGGCTGGCCCAGACCCTGTGCGCCGCCACCGCGGACATCCTGGGCAAACCGGCGGAGGTGAGCGGGGCCGGGGCAGGGGAAGGGACAGGGCGAGCGGACGGGCCGGGGCAGGGGCAGGGACAGGGGCAGGGGCAGGGACAGGCCGAGCGGCCGGGCCGGGGCAGGGGCAGGGACAGGGGCAGGGGCAGGGACAGGGACAGGCCGAGCGGCCGGGCCGGGGCGGCGGGGGCTGACGGTGGCTGTCCCGGCAGAGGGTGAACGTGACGGTGCGGAGCGGGCTGGCCATGGTGCTGTCAGGCTCGGCCGAGCCCTGTGCCCAGCTGGTCGTCTCCTCCATCGGCGTGGTGGGCACGGCGGAGCAGAACAAGGGGCACAGCGCCCGCTTCTTCGACGTCCTGACGGCGCAGCTGGGCCTCGGCCCCGAGCGGTGAGTGCGGCCTGGCGGGGGCTCAGCCCGGGGGGCACCGTGCTCGCCCCAAGGGCAGCGAGGGCGTCCTCCCTTCGGGCCTACACGTCTGTGTGGTCCGTGGGTGTGGAACATGACAAAACAGGTACCAAGGGGGATATTCAGAGTAGTGGAGATAGTGGCCGTTCCCAGGTCCTCCAGGAGACTAAAATGTAATACAGATCCGAGACGAGCTTGCAAACACTAAGTGCTTGTGGATGCTGAATCCCAGATGAGGTTTGTAGCCAGATAAAACCATAGGCAGGTGTGCATTTGTTTAACAGTCTGGGCATTACTGTTCTCTGAAGTAGTTACAGTTGGTGAAACTGGTGCAAACCCCACCAGAATTGGTAGAGCTTCACAGGGGTCACCCTGCCAAATGCTGGAACAAGGTGTTCCTGAAGGTCAGCCATGTCCATCTCTGCTTGTCTTGCCCATCTCCCCAAAGAAGAGTGATAATAGTGCTTCCCTTGGATGAAATCCCTGGCAAGATTATGCGCTATGTGGTTCCTTCTAAAATGGACAAGTATTTCATTTAAAGTGTTGAAATACAAACTGCTTTTGTTTGTGTGGGTGAAGTCTGTACCCTAACCCTACACAGCTTATGTTTCCTTCTGTTAAATGAACACCCTGAAGTGTAAGACAGTGAGACTCTAGTGCAGATTTTCTACTATGTTGCAAACTGGGCAGCAATAATGTTTAATTGTAAAATAATGTTTCCTCTCCACATTTTTGCTCTTATACCCAAAAGGATTGTCATCCGCTTTTACCCACTGGAGCCCTGGCAGATTGGCAAGAACAGGACAGTCATGACATTCCTGTGATCTTTCAGTGACTGGCTGGAACGAAGCAGTGATGAAGGCAACCCAGAGATGATCAGCTCTGTCTGTCTACTTCTTTCCTCTTGTGATCAGATCTGTGTAGCTCTACACTTTCACCTGAATTATTCACTTTTGTCTTTGCATCCTGTACACACAAAGCGCAAGAGTGAGGCAATTAACTGTACTGATTTTACTGAAATAGTTCAAAGTCCTTGTCTCAAGCTTAGGCCTAGACAAAGCTGCTTGTAGCAGTAAAAAGTTTAATTCTAGAACATTTGGCTTTATTGAGGACCAGAGAGGTTCTGAGATTTATCTAGTTTTTCTCATGGTTTGCAAGGCAGAAAAAAAATCCCTTTTTTCTGTTTCTCTGTAGCAGCAGAAGGGTCTCAGGCCAGCAAAGGTGACCTGGAAGTTAAATTCTTTTCTTTTTCAGGCTCCTCTGAAAGCCCTTTCTGGAAAGAGAGGTGATTGTTGGGAGAGAAGTTTAGGCATTGAAGGCTCATGTCAGATCTTGGGCCCTGTGCTCTGCCATTGCCACCTCCTGTGACTGCTCCTACAAAGTGTTACTTGTTCACAAGGTTTTCAGGGCTCAAGTCTGTCTGCTGATGGCAGTGTCTGGAGGAGAGAGTCACTTCTGAAGACCTGCACTGTGCCACCAGAAAATATTTTGAAGTTTCTGCTACTGCCAGCTTTAATTCCTGTTGTTCACTGTTTGCTCAGAGTCCTTTTCCTCACTGTTATGGGGGGTTTGGGGATGATACAGCATCTCACTGTGATCTGTGGCTGATGTTTCCGGCTCAGTGTCCCTGCAGAGAAGTGTTCTGGGTTTTTAGGACCTATATACTCCCTCACTTTATAACTAGAATACACAGGGCATTTTATTAAAACAAAAGCAGGGTACTTTTTGTGTACAATGTTGCCGCTGCCTTCTGCTGCTAATGAAAACATTTCTCAGTTCCCTTTCACTTTGTGACTTGATCAGGTGGAGGTCAGGGAGCTCAGCAGAGCTGAGAGCACATCCCTGGGACATGGGGGTCCATGAGAACACAAGGCTGAAGGCAGCTTCTGTGCTCCTTCATCTTTCTAAATGGAGTTTTATTTGTTTATGGCTTTATTGAAAATATTCCTTCTGTTTAGCATTTAAAAGTTGTTTGTTCCCGTAAATAACTTCTATGTTTGACAAATCTGACAGGAAATTGGGCTGGGGTTAATAAATAACATAAATAATAACACCTTATCTGGTTAATAAACTGTAGCAAAGCTTCTTTTGATATGTGTCAGTTCACTGGCTCACAGCATGGGGGGTTTGCAGGTCTCAGTGCTTGGAGACCGACATTGTGGCTGCCCCAGGTCTCTCCACTTTCTCAGGAGGTCTCTTCAATCAAAAGTTTTGGAAACTCAGGCAGTGAAAGGTCTGTGAACTGAGTCTGAGAACACTGACTCAGCAGTACAGTGATGCAGAGAAGGGGGTGGACAGCCCTGGCTTTGCACCAGCTTGAGGTGAATATTCTGAAATGCAGAAAATAATCTCACTTCAATTCTGATCTGCAGGTGGTTCATTTCCTGGAGGTCCTTCTGCCTCCTCAAGTAACAACCACAAACCCTTGCCAAAGCCTTTGTTTCCTTCAGAGAAAACTTGCTCAGCCCTGGGCCCCAGCTCTCCTGGTTCTGGGCCATGTTGGCCACCTGGGGATTTCTGGAAGCTCTGTGCTTTCCTCACTCTTGGCTGCTCCCACTGTGGGCTTGTGACTGGGAACAACTTCCCCAGTATTGCAGAGCTGAGAAAGAAGATGTGAGAAATTCATGTTGATCTGAAGAAATGGCCTGTTTTTAACTTGATAGAGCTAATGTTGGAGTAGGCTTGACAGTATTTTGGGAGTTGAGAAGGATAACCTGCAAAGGGGTTATGCAGGCCCCTGGAACCTTCCCCAGGGCATGAACACATCAACCAACAGAAGCAGGAAACGTTTTTCACACCTCAGGTTGGAGAAAATCAGATACACCACCCTTATCTATGGCTCAGCAATGACATTCTAAAATCCCTTTCCCCTGAGTGCTACGTGCAGATGTTCCATGGGCTGGTGCCTGCCTGACATATGGAGTTAGTATCTCCCAGCTATGGTTGATCTTTTTACTGTTGTAACATCCCAGGCTCAACCTCCTGAGGTTAACAAATATTTCTCTCCCCAAAGTGGCCTCTGTTGTTTGAGGAGGCTGTATAGGCATATATTCCAATGAAAGGCAATGCCCTGGTTTTGAACACTGAGTAACCATTTCCTAGTCTCAAACCTTTGGACTTTGGACAATCTTTCTGTGTATTTACCCTAGAGAGGAGCAGTGAGGCCCTGAGGATGATGCAGTGCACCACTGACAGGAAAGCACTGCGGGGTTGTGATAGCTTTGTAAGTTACTCTCCAAACACAGCAGTGTGATGCTGCTGCTCACAGCAGCCCCGTGCTTGGTGTGCCATGGTGGAAAGAAGGGCATTCATGGGACATTTGAGATGAAGAGGGCTCCTCCTCAGAGTGCTAAGTGGGGATTCAGTGCAGCCCTTGAGCACAAGTGTGGTGTGATGTGTTGCACCAACAGGAGCACTCAAACCTGATGTTCTGTTCCCCAGCTGGGGCCCTGCCAGCCTGTCTGGCGTGTGCCTGGGCTGTGCTGAGGGCTCTGTGGGGCTGCAGGTGGCACAGCTGCTCTTTGACACTTGCTGCTGCCTGACCACCTTGTGCTTAAATAAAGCCATTTACACACGGAGCTGTCTGTGCTGCTGGGCTTCACCTCCCCCAGGTCCCAGGGGCACAGAAGTGCCTTCCCATCTCCAGCTAGCCCCACGGCAAGCTTTAGGGAAACTCCGTGGCCTTGGGCTGATTTCCAGCCCCCTGGGAAGGGGATCCACACACACTCAGGGGTTTTTGCCCACACCCCCCACACAAGCTGCATCTGAAGCTCCTGGGCAGAATAACATCTGACCTTCCTGTCACTTGTTGAGTGGGAGCAGTCTTTACATATATTAATTTCTGAAGCTGAAATCCAAATTTTGCAGATGGGCTGCAAAATGAGGAGGACAGTTCCCTACTTTGTGAAGGAAAGCAGCTCTGCCCAGCATTGTTTGTGCAGGTGTTAGGGTGTTTGAGGGTTTAAAAGGCAAGGAACTTTCTGCCCTTGCACCATTTTTCTGTGAGAAATCCCCAGACACATTTGGAACATCAGCTCCACATTTTGCAGCTGGGTTGCTGGAAGATAATGACAGTACCTTTCCTTGGGAAGGAATGCTCGTGGTCCTGGTGTCGACAGTCAGACAACACTGTCCAGAGGCACAGGAAACACCTTTCTGTCCTGGCAGCTTTTGAGTGGTATCTGTCCTCGGACGTGTTCTTGGAGGTGATATCCAAATTATGGTGCTGGATCCCTGAAAGGGAATGGGGACGCTTCTCCATAGGAAAGAAAACACCTGGACCCAGTTTCAGGTGCAGATATCAGGCTGCACAGGGGAGGTAAAGGCCAGCATGTCCTGGTACTTTCGGTGTTTGGAGCAATCAAAGCCTTAGCTGCGCCAGGGGAGGTTTAGATTGGATATTGGGAGGAATTTCTCCACAGAAAAAGTGATTAAGACCGTGCTGCCCAGTAAGGTGTGGAGTCACCGTCTCTGGAAGCCTCTAAAGAAAGACTGGACGTGGTCCGGTCGGTACGGTGGTGTTCGCTCGCAGCTGGAGCTGTAACTCCGGAGCTCTCTCGAGCCCAACCGAGCCCGGGACGTCGCGACCTGCGAGCGCCCTCAGCCCCGCCGGCGCCCTCGCACCTCCCAGTGCGCAGCGCTGCCATTGGCTGCCTGCGGAAGGGCGGCTCGGCCAATGAGGCGCGGCCTTGTTGGCGCCGTGGCTCCGGAGGCGGTTGCGGTGGAAACCGCGGGTGCGCGGCTCCCGGGGGAGCGGCGGGAGCCCGAGGGAGCCGCGCCGGGAAACCGCGGGAGCGCCCCGGGAACCCCCCCGGGAGCAGCGCCGGCATGCCGGGGGCGGCCCCGCGAGGTGAGTGTCCCGTCCGCTCGGCCCCGCGGAGGGGCAGCCGGCGTTTGGGCCCTGCCCGGTGAGGGTAGCGAGAGCCCGGCCTGGGCGGCCTCGCCCGCGCCGCTCCCTCCGCGGAGTCACGGTCGGAGGCGAACGTGGGCTCCCTCCTCCTCCCGGCCCTGTGTGCCGCCCCACGGGCGAGCGGCGTGAGCGGCGTCCCTGCCCCTCCGCGCAGAAAGTGATCGTGTTTCGGTAAAAACGGCTTGTGCTAAAGTGAGTCGGATCTTTGCAATGTTAAAAAAAAAAAAAAAAAAATCCAAACCAAAAATCAAGTGTTTTTTCAACGTGTACCTGCAGTGTATGGATCCCAAGTGTAGCCGGAACAACAAAAGCTGGGAAAGCCCAAGTCACTCCCTTTGTTTCTTACTTAGAAGTTGAGGACACAAGCTCTGGGAGCAAGAGCTGACGTTGGAAATATTTACTTAAATTTTAAACTACAAAGGTAAAAGGAGAGAAGGTTTTGAAGGCAGAAGGCTTGTTGCCCCTCAGGATGTGCACATCTGTTGTTATAGCTGAGACACTCTTGTATCTGAAAAAAATTCAAACTGATTTGTAATATTTACTATGAAAGTAATTATTTTTTGCCTGCTTGTCTCATGTAACTGTGTTCTTCTGGAAGTCCTTGTAGTGACATACTCAGTTCCTAAATGCTGTGGCACTTGTGTAACTCTCTCCATTGTCAGGGTAGTTTTGCAGCCATGTACAGAGCCTGGTTTAAACCAAAGTGAAATAACACCCGTGCAAGAACTGTGTGAGGGCAAAGCCCTGCCCTTGTGTTCTGGCAGCATCTCACAGTCCTGTTCGGTTCTGTGCTTTCAACCTGTGAACACCAGGCAGGAGAGATGCTACATGGTTATTGAGTTCCTGTGTGGTACAAGCTTCCAGTATAAATAATAAGTAGAACTGAAATTGTTTTCCTGTGTTTTTTGTAGTTGCAGTTTCCCCAGGAGTCCAGCCTCAGAAGTAAAGTCTTGACCATAGTCTCTGCTGTTGGCTTCCTCTGACACCTGGAGCAAGATTATTTGGATTCAGCAAAAGAATTGGGTGTATTACTGAATATAGGCATTTTTGTAAGTGGACTTAAACCCCATCAACTTAAATATGTAATTGATTTGGGATCATACAGACTGACTTTCTTAAATGTTATAAGCATGTACACCCTGTCCAAATGTGTAACATTCAGCCTATCTGAAAGAGGTAACCATTAATCTCTATGCATGTATTTTCTTCATGTGAAAAGTAGACAAGGAATCTGTCCTGAAGGAGATTTGAGGTTTTATTAATATTTATCTGGCAACTTTAAAGAGAAAAACGCTTTATTGCTGTGCAGTTGTCAGTTTGATTTAACTACAAGCGAGGAGAGCCAGTGGGGCATAGGCAAGCAAATGCTCATTGCTGAGTGTGTGAAATTCCTGTCAAGGCATTATTTTCTCTACATGCAGAGCTAATCATGATGATGTATGAGTTAATTCAGCTTATAGTTCAAAACTCCCACTGCTTCCTGCTGCGGTTAATTCTGGACTTACTCTTCTATTAATGTAGTCTCCTATATTAAGGACTGTTTTTAGCCTGTCTTGCATATGTCATCTTCTTGTTTGAGTTGATGGGAAGGTTTTGTCATACAGCAGTGGAGGTTTTCTATAGAAGCAGCACAGAGCTCTTCCATATATTTTTGTCTTTACTAACATGATGTTTCAAGCAGTTAATTGAATATAAATTATGGGCTTACTTATGAGGGAAAATTTCTTATGGGTTATAAAAGTGTATTTACGCCTTCAAACTTTTTATCAGTGGTAAAAAGGACTGGAAATAGGAGCATCCCTCTTCAGAATGAAGAAATGCTAGTTAGTAAAACTTCAGTTTCTTTTGTTTGCATCCATCTAGTAGATCTAAGCGTGTCTGCAGTAGCTATAACCTGTTTTTGCATTAGGGCTGCTCTGTAGAGGTTGGTCAGTATACTCAGAACAACTGTGGTACAAACACTGTTCTAGCAGGGATGGCAGTAATGAAAATTATTCCTCAGTGGAATTATTGTTCCTCAGTAGCTGTGTATCTCTTGGCATGGGGTAGTGGTTAACTGGTTATTAAAGTATGCTTGTAAAGTATTCCCAGCTTATCTTTTACTTCTGAATGTTTTCTTTGTGAACAGAATAAATATTCTGGTCCTGTTTGCATTCCAGACCTGTTTGTGATAGACCCTTCCTTCTATTCCTGGAGAAAGACATTGTGAATAGTTGTGAACATGGTAAGGGTTTTTTGACATGGCTTTTGAGGTGTTTTGGTAGAAGTAAAATTGAGAATTTTCTCCTTCCCTGGGACTAAGAATAAATTGCAATAATGAGAGCACTGTTTTTGGAGTGATTGTAGTTATTGGTAAATATAAGAATTTGGGAAAAAAAATCACTGTAATGCACATGTCTATTCTAGGAAAGCTGCTGCTTGCAAGATGCTTGAGATTTGGTTTTTTCAGCTGATTTTGGATGGGAAAGGGTTTTGATATTTGTTTATTTGCAATTAGGGATGATTAAATTAATTACAGCTCTTGTAACTTTATGTGGAGATCTCTCACCATTGTTCATGTACCAGTTAATTAAAAAGAAAGAGAAAAATCCAGTTTTCAAAGGAAACTGGGCCATATGTAGATGTCACATTTCTTGTCACTTCTCACTTGTCATTCCAGATTCGAATTGCAGCACTGAATGCGAGCTCCACGGTGGAGGATGACTATGAAGGTACCTTCAAAAGCCATAAGACACAGACAAAGGAAGCTCAGGTGAGTAATTCCACAATCTTCATAATGAAGTTTTGTCTTGAGGGGAGTTTTGTCCTCTGGGTGCAGGGATTTGTTCAACCATGATATTTTGTTTTTATGAAAGTTTAGTTACTCCATCTCTTGAACCCTCCTTGAGCAAACTAAATGAGTTATTTTAGGACAGTAACACACGTGTTCTGCCATATAGCAGAAAGTATTAAAAGTATGAAACGACTGAAATACATAATAAACATAAATTTAATAAAGTTGTCTTAATAAAGGCATTCTAATTATTTAAATCACAGGAAGCAGAAGCTTTTGCTTTGTACCACAAAGCTTTGGACCTTCAGAAACATGACCGATTTGAAGAGTCTGCTAAAGCTTATCATGAGCTACTTGAGATTCGTCTTCTGCGAGAGGTCAGTGACCTTGAGAGAATTACACTCTCAAAACTGTTTGCTCTGTTTTGTCCTACCTCATTTCTGTCTGGCTAACTAGAAATGTCAGCATTATCAATTAGCAGGTTGTTTGCTGTTCTTGCTACTTGTCTGACTCCTAATGCTCACATTGCGTTTATTTTATAATTTCTAGGCAGTTCTTTCTGGTGATGAGAAAGAAGGGCTGAAACATCCAGGTTTGATGTTAAAATATTCCACCTATAAAAACCTAGCACAACTGGCAGCACAGCGGGATGACTTAGAGACAGCCATGGAGTTCTATCTGGAGGTACAGTGCAGCTGAAATTACACTCTGGAGCCTTAATGCCTGTAAAAACTTTCTAAAGTACAGACATACACATCATGTCAGTGTATAGCTGAATACTACATTCTTTCTGATGCTATATGGGATAAAATTGCTCCACCCTTCAATCCCCAAAGCAGTTGTGATCTTGCTGAAAACTAAAGCAGTGCCAGTCCCTGCAGCAAAGTGGGTATGCATGTCTGAAATGTGGATAATATTGTTTGTTGTGCTTTCTAGGCTGTAATGCTGGACTCCACTGATGTCAACCTCTGGTATAAAATTGGTCGTGTGGCAATAAAACTGATCCGCCTACCCTTGGCTCGTCATGCTTTTGAAGAAGGGCTCAGGTGTAATCCTGATCACTGGCCTTGTTTAGATAACCTTATCACAATTTTGTATACACTCAGTGACTACACGAGTGAGTACAATGCATGAAAACATCTCAGTATGTGTGTAATTTTGCATTCCAAGAAAGATTGTAACAATGAAATCATAAATCACATAGGTTGAAGTGTATCTTGCATAAGCAATGCAGCAGGGTTTGATAGAGACTGCTACTTCATGATAGAGATTTTACTGAATTATAAAGCATGATGGGTTAGAGAAGTTTTGGTTTTCCTGAAAATAAATGTCTGTGGTCTCACAGATCAGAGCCTCTGCAGAAAGCTTCCCTGTACACTGTTCCTTTGCCTTTCCAAATATGTTGGTTTTGGCTTTCTAGTAATTTCCTGCTGCATAGCTCTAGGATTTTGGGTATAAAAATAGAGTCTCACTCATAACCCTGATAGGACTAATCATAGTTACAGCAGTGGATACACTGCTTGCTTCACTAATGGAATCTGCAGTTAAGACATTCCCTAAATCCATCCCATAACACAAAAATGGTGAATAATTGTGTTTATGTTTTGGTTCTAATTCCTTCTGTATTATGGTTCTAATTCCTTCTGTGCCAGAACAGGCTTGAAAGTAAGTGAAAGTACTGCAAACTTGTTAAAACAAAACTAATTACATTATTTTTCTGGATACAGTACCTAGGAAGACACAATAAGCTGTTTTAACTGTACACATGTAATTATTTGACACTTTACGAAGCAATTGGACTAATTCATGTAAATGTCACATTTGGGTGGAATTCAGTGGGTGTATGTGAGGCCCAGAAATGGGAGCTCTGAATGAACCAAAGGAGCCATAACCATTCAATTTCTCTTTCTCTCTCAGCATGTTTGTACTTTATCTGCAAAGCTCTGGAAAAGGACTGTCTGTATAGCAAAGGATTGGTTCTGAAGGAGAAGATCTTTGAGGAGCAGCCTTGCCTCCAGAAAGACTCCTTAAGGATGTTCCTCAAATGGTGAATGTTGTCTTAGGGTATATACTGCCTTTGGAATGTAAATTTTCTGTTTAAGGTTGCTCAAAAAACCTGCTGAGATCTTGTGCTTTAAGTGATAGGAATACCTTTGCTGACCTGCCTTCTGAAAAATGTTATGTGGTGGTGCTGCTGACAGAATGTCAGGAATTCCTTTTGGAGGGAGGTAGAAAGAGGCAAAGAATCCATTTGTTGCTGCTTATTTATTTTAATACCTAGATCTCTTGTAATCATCTGAATTTGTTTTTAGTTATTAGTTCCTGATCCCTGCAGCATTCACTTTAGTTTTCCTAATTACAACAAACCAATAACAACCAAAACCAAAACAGCTCTCTTCCCCCCCCAAAAAACTTCACCAAAACTCCCCACACATTACTGCTTTTCTTTCTGTATGGATTTTATAGTATGAATGGGTAGGAGGAAAGTGGGAAAATAGAGGCCCATAAAATTTACATGATCTAAGTTAACTGATCATTCAGCACAAAGATTTCTGATTGTTGACACTTCTATATGTATGCCATAAAGTTGGTAACATAATGTTAGTGAATACTTCTTTTTGTTATGTGACAGTATTAAATGAATCCCCTCTAGGCTTTAATAAAAAAAAAAAATCAAACAAAAAGTTTAACTTATCTCCATTTTTTATAATTTCTTAGTGACATGTCTATCCATAATGTGAATGTAAGTGCAGCTGAAACAGGAAGGATCATAAATGAAGCTCTGGAGCTACGTAAGAAAAGACAAGTGTTGCTGGTGCGTGAGAGAGAGCCAGACCTCAGGCTGGTGCAGCCAATTCCCTTTTTCACGTATGTCTTTGTATTTTCTCTTTTAAAAAAATCCTCTGAAGTACAAATTCTGACAACTGTGTTGTGATTCAGATTTCTTCAAAACACCTTTTTTTTTCCTCTTGTAAAAAGAAACCAACTCCCCCAGTATTTTCTTATTAGCTTATAGGTTGGTTTGGTCTCCTTAGGATTTTAGCATAAAGCCCATAGGTATTAGTTTTCAACTTCTGATTTTAAACCAGTGATGTAAAAACCAAATATGGTATCTGAGAATGATTTGACACCTATTCCGATGTATTACTGGATTTTTATATATGACTACTTTGTATGTGAATTTCAAAGCAAGTTTAGCTTTTAAAAATTGTTTTTACTATTGGGATAACGAAAACTAATAAGTTGTTATGTATGTGTTTATTAAGGTATAAAGGATTGGGGTTTGGGTTTTGTATTGCACATATTTTTCTGGAATATTAATGGACTCTGTATGTAGTTTGTATTACAGAGAAGTTGTTTCTATTTGTGAATAGTGACGAGTTCTTTTAGTGTTGTTGGTTGAATGCAAAACCTGAAAATTTTCTTTGACACTACTTTTTTAGCTTTTGGTGTAAAGTAATTTCCTCAGCAACTTCTGCATGGACCTTGTGTTTTTTAGAGACTTTTTTTTGAGTGATGGGCCAGGTTTTTGACACTCAGTTGTGTATTGCTGTCCCACTGAGAAGCTCCTCATGTTATCTCTAAGCTATTGGAGAAAAGCAGTGTTGAATGCTGTTAGGTTTGTAAACATAAAATTGAAAATAATGTGACAAGAACTGAAGACATGATGCTGTTGTTTCCACTTGCAGGTGGAAGTGTTTAGGAGAAGCCTTACTTGCCATGTATCAGCACCTCACAACTTGTGATCCTCCTCGACCCAGTCTGGGAAAGAGAATTGATCTCTCAGACTACAGAGACCCAGTTCAGCATCTGATGCTTTCTCCCACCTCTACTCCTGTCAGTGTTATTCAGCCAACTCCTGTCAGCACTAACGCAGTGGTGACAATGCCAGATCCTGTGTTACCTTGTACTGCAACCACACCCAACTTCCCAGCTCACAGTCAGAGCTCATTGGAACCAGGGGCTGCTGTAGGTGAGCAAGGTACTTCAGTCTAAGATTCAAGATATCTTTCCTACTTACTTAGGTGTAAAAACACTTCAGAATTCTTTGTGACATGCTGTCTTTCAGCTGCATGTTGGTGGAGTCAGGACCTTTTCAGCATACATGTAACATCTGATAGAGAAAGTGAAGGAGTGTCTGACCTTTTCTGGTTTTGTACTGTTGCCTCACACTTCAGTTTTTCAGTCTTTAAGATGAGAAAAATTGTGATTCCATTCCAGCAGTGATGCATATCAAACTTTTAATGCTGGGAAGGGCCTTGGGCTCCATAGAATGAATGAGCTGTTTTACAAAAAGATGACTGTGTTATTTTTCTGCTCATGTGTCACTTTAAGAAGCTGAGAAGACCAAGCTGTCACCTATATTTATTTGCGATCTGTACAAGATTTTTTTGGCACTGTCTTCAGAAGGAAACCAATGAATCTCAAGTGTTGCTGTGTAATTATTTTTTTAAAAAATAGAAACGATTACTCACTTTTTATTTGTCAATTTAACCTGTCAGATTTGGGTTTTTTTAAATTATGTTTTTAGGTGACATATCTGCAGGTGATAAATCTAAGAAAGGAGTGAAGCGAAGAAGAATTACAGAAGATAGTGGTGAAACAGCCAAAAGGAGATCTGCTAGAGTTCGGAACACCAAGTGTAAAAAAGAGGAGAAGGTTGACTTTCAAGAGCTGTTGGTGAAGTTCCTTCCTTCCAGGTACTGAACAGCAACAACTTTCATTATAAGATAATCATAGAGAGGAAGCTGGTTGGGATTTTGTTTCATTAATATCCCCCCAACCTTAAAACTACCAGTCCTATGTTATTTTTTGAAGCAGATGTGGTGCATTATCTTCTGATAAATTTAATAATTTATTAAGTAGTGAAAGTTGCTGTATAGAAATTGAAAATTAAAAAAGCTTTTCCTACTGTTAAAGTGAATTAGTGGACAATGCAAGTATCAAAATGGATAAGATAAAGTAATCTTGATTTGGATGCAAATCTGTGAAATTGTTTCAGTAATATATTTTCACTGTTAAAATTTGCACAATGTTTCATATTTAGGTTTCACCTAGTAATGAAAGAAAGAATGAGGACTTTGTTGTTATTGTGATTTTTGTCCCCTTTCACACAGATTAAGGAAATTAGATCCTGAGGAGGAGGAGGACCCTTTTAATAACTATGAAGTGCAATCAGAGATCAAAGAGGAGAATTTTCAGCATGTTGGACCACATAGAATGTCATTTGATTCTACAACATTTATGGAATCTGGTAAGGATTTCATTACAACCCCTGTTCTTTTTTTGTTACTTTTTCCATATTGTATCCTTTATTCTCTGTATTTTTCTGTTATGCCTAGAAGATACAGAAATCTATGGTATTTTAAAAAGTATAATGTTATGGTATAGAAGGATCTCGGTACTAATTTTTAAGTCTTGGGGATTGCTTAATCACTGTGTGCAGGAGCCCTGTTGTGTGGAATTTCCCATTTAAACAGATTGGAGTACAGTAACTGAATTCTGCACATGTGCAGCTCAGAAGAACTGCTGTGAGATAAGTGCATAAAACACTGTTGAAACTTAATTATTTCAAGTTATGATCCGCCTCAACCTTACACATGTAGGCCTTTGTGTTTGTCTGCTTTCTAGAAAAGCAGGATGTTCATGAATTCCTGCTGGATAACCTGAACAATGGTGGGATCTTGGAGCTGATGATGAGGTATCTAAAAGTGATCAGCCAGAAGTTCCTGGTGAAGTGGCCTCCTGGCTTGTGTGAGGTGGTCCTCAGTATCTATAACAGCTGGAGAAAGCACAGCAGCAGCCTTCCCAATCCTCTCCTGAGGGACTCAAGCAATCAACACATCAAGGTAATGCAACACTTCTCCTTCTCCCCGTGTTTGCTGTTTTGGTGTCAGTGTGCCAGAAGAACCCAGCTGAAATCCAGCAGACACAGGCTTGGCTTAGCTCTGCCTGCCACTGCTTGTCCCAGCTGTAGTAACTGTACTAAACTCCTGGAGCTGTTCCTGAGCTGAACAGGCCTGGGTGATGCTGCATGCAACTCTACCCTGTGTATAAGGTGTGTTTATGCACACACACACAGAGATGTAACAGACACGGAGATATTTTACCCCTTTATTCTGTTGTTGCTCTTTCTTTTTCCCCTCCTCTCCCTTTTCACCTCATATGACACAGTTCTGTTTTGTCATCAGGTCAGTACAGAGGCTGCTCTGTTCTCACTGGCTGATTGAGGGTCAGCATTGCTGCTTTAAATAAATACCCTGTAGTTTTAAGAAAACCTGAAATTTACAGTAAAAAAACCCAAACAACAAAGCAAACCAAAACCACCTCCACAGCATCACCATTTTATTACCTTTATAAATCTAGAATTTCCTGAAAGCAAGTAGAAAAAATAGTAAGTTCTTTACTTACTAATGTTAAACCAGCTAAATGACAGATGATATTTCTTGAATTATAAAATCAGTTCTGATACTTCCTGCCCACTCAGCCAGCCTATGTTATCTTTTTAATGTTAGCAGTCTGTATTGGAAAGTTATTTGCCTTTGGTATGACTTCAGTTTAAACATTTTTTCAGATCAAGTGTTCTTACTTCTTTGCAAATTAAATATTAATTATGAAAATTGCTGTGTTCCATTGATGTCATTTACAAAACAAACAAAAGTGCCTCTATGTAGCAGATGTTAAATTTTTATACATCCTGTGACTTATGTATATTTTTCACATATGCATGCCCTTTTTTAAACAAATGTAAATATATTTATAAATATATTCCCTTGGTTCTCATTATTACTGCATAACTGCTTACTTGAATGTAAATTCTGTCTTATTTTTCAGATGTCAGTGCTACTGCTATATTCTGGAATTGTGCTTTTAGCATGAATTGGCAATTTAATATAGTTTTATTTCAGCCAGATAAAAACATAAGGTTGACAATTTTTTCTAACATCAGGCAATGCTGTTCTGACCTTCTTTCATGACCTGAGATTTTTCTTTTTTAGTGCTTCTAAGTATTGTTTGATTTTGTACCTGTTGATTTGTCAATGGTATTATACACACCTTTTAGGCAGAAGAAGTAGTTATAGCTTGGGAATAGAAGTCCCAAGAGGACAAGATGAAGGCTTTCTTTGAAGTAAATTGCAAATTTAGTGATTTTTAAAAAAAAATTGCTTCTTTTAATGTATTTCTTTCTGTGAACACTCTTTTGATATCTCTTTCCTTTTTCTGAAGGATATGATGATAATGAGCCTTTCTTGCATGGAACTGCAATTAGATCAGTGGCTACTGACAAAAGGGAAGAGTTCTACAGGTGAGAGCTTGATGCCACTTTCTTCAGACTCTGAAAACACTGGGGGTATATGAAGAAAAGTTTCCTGGAATTCACTGGATTTTGAAACTATTTTTTCTTAATATCTTCCAGATCTGTGTTTTATTGGTCTAACAGTTCTTTGCTGTTAGGTAGATCAGTACCTTTGAAATTCTGGTATGTGGGACTCTTTCCATGGGATGCCATGAACTTCATGATAAAATGTAATTAATTGCCTTGCAGTTTCTCCACGAAATTGTCCTGCTGCCTCTGTGAATGGAAAGTTTGGTCCTGACTTCCCAGGGACTCATTTTTTGGGAGATCTGCTGCAGCTGTCGTTTGCATCTTCGCAGCGAGATTTGTTTGAGGAGGGCTGGATGGAGTTTGTCACTCGGGTGTATTGGCTGAAGGCTCGCTTCCTAGCACTGCAGGTTTGCTTTACTTTTGGTCTAAGAAACACAGCTTTTCCCAAATTAAAGTCAATATTGTTCAGATGCAGCTGATTGGGGAATCTCAACTTTTTTAAGCATGTGGATAAAATCAGCTTAAAACAGTGACTTCATTTTACTTTTAAATGCAATTAACTTTCCCTGAGGGTTGAGGTGGAAATTAAGTAGGAGGTCTCACATGTTAAACAAATATTCAGATATGTTTAATATATGTCTTTGTTTAAAATAACTAATGCTCAGCTTAAAAAAAACAACAACTTGTAATAAAGTTACTTGGAATAGTATTGTGGAGCTGCAGAACATAAGATTTTTGGGGGCCTGGAATCATGGCCACTATTAAAGTCTCAGGAAGTCCAAAATGCAGATTTTAACCAAAGCAGACTCTGTTTTATTACTCTTTGCTCTGCTTTTTCAAGGTGGCATGGTTCTGCTTTTGAAGGCTTTTAATGTAATATGCAAATTTTGAAGCAGAGGGTTTTAAGCCTATCACTAAGGGAATAATTTGAGAGAAATGTTATTTGATCCCAGTCTTTTTTTTTCCCCTCTAAGTGTTGCTTCCCCAGGACATCAAAGAGGGGCTTTTTATGCATTAATTATATTTAAATCAATTGTCAACTAGTTATGTGAGTCAGTTTCATAAGTGTGAACTAACTTGTTCCTTCCTTTTTTTTTTTTTTTTCCTGCATCTAAAAATTCCTTTCTAATAAAACTTATTTAGGAAAAATGAGAGTTCCTATACAACTACTGGCACTTTTTCCCTTGTCATATGCAGAGTTGTATTTTGCCTGTGCATTTCTTCCTGACCTCTCAGCTTCAGTAACTACTTTGCACAGAGCAAGTAGAATTCATTCACTTTGAAGAATATACAAATGTTTCTTGACTCAGTGTTTTAATTTGCACAAATGGAGGAGTTGTTTCTGCTGGTTTACTCTTCTGCCTTTTTAAAGGAACGGGGGTTTAGCACTCCAGACCAATCTTACAAGTTTATGCAGGCTGAATTCTATTCTGCTGATATGTTTTATCTGTTACTGAAGTAATTGTTAAGATATTTTTAAATATTTCTGCCTTAATTTGAGCTATTCAATTGAATTTGGTTTTTCGTTTTTGAGGGCACTGACAGTGCCTGCATTAAATTGAAACATTTTCCACAAGTTTTGGAGTTCCTTTCTGCAGTAAGAACCGTAGGATTTTTGGTTGATTGTTTTCCTCTGTACTGTTTCTATAGGGAGACATGGAACAGGCACTTGAAAACTATGATATCTGCACTGAAATGCTGCAGAATTCCACCAGCACACAAGCTAAAGCTGGCAATGAGTGTAGCATTGTGATACGGTTGCCTAATCTGCACGTTGATTCTGTGGTCTCTTTAGAAGAGGTAAGAATTCATTTGCAGGTGTGTGTTCCCTGTTCCATCCCTCACACTCATCTCTCCCAGTTTCAAATGTTACCTATGAATTATTTCTTTTGTGATGGATGTTTACTGTATCTCAGAGTGAGTGTTTCGCAGTTTGAAGATTATGTGAAGATACCTTCTCATTTTCAAAAACTATAAGTTTTGTGTCTGTTGGTCCTGTACATCTTTAGATTGCTTTTATGCAAAATAAAAATACTAAAGCAGCTGCATGTACAGCAGTAGATGATTGAATCAGTGTTTTTCTTTTCTTTCCTTAAACATTAAGAGCTAAACTGCTGGGAGAAGTGTCAGTAATCAAATATATGTGAAAACAAAAGTGAAGTTCTTTCATCTGTGATGTTTGCAGATTGAAAAGAACTTAAAATCTCTGGAGAGATGCCAGTCTTTGGAAGAGATCCAGCGACTGTACGAGGCAGGGGATTATAATGCAGTGGTGCATCTGCTCCGGCCAACCTTGTGCTTTAATGGTTATGGCAGAGCCAAACATCTGGAGTTTGTCACATCCATACCAGAGAGACCAGCACAGCTGCTGCTCCTCCAGGTTTGCTTTGTTTCTTTAAAAATCTGCTGTAGTAAGGAATTAAGGCTTATTCCTGAAAACAGGATGGGAGGGTTTCTTGAGTGTTAACTGTGTTAACAGTTATGAGTCTTATTTACAAAGCAAAACATGGAACTAAGTCTATAAATGCTCTGAAGAGCAGAGCTTTATCCGCATCATTAACAATGTGCCAGCTTTTGCTGACTGAGAATGTGTCTAAGGAAAGAAGATGCTGAGGCCTCCATGAAATGAACAGAAACTTGAATCATTTCCTGAGTTATTTTATGGATGGATTCATGCTGCTGTTGACTATATGATGACTTAGAACCATTCTGAAACTTGGTTATCTAGGATATGAATGATTTTTATGCTGTAAATACACTTTCCTGCATGAATGAGAAACTGTTGATACTTGCAGTATAATTGCTGTCGAGTTAGTCCATTTGACACTGTAAAAATAAGTATATAAATTAGCTTAGCTGTGAGTATATTAGGTTATTTGGGGGAAAAAAAAGATTGCACAAAGAAAGATGGATGGTCTTTTAACTGCACTGAACCAAATCCTAAAGTTTCCATTCTATATCATGACCCAACCTCTGCAGAGTAGAAAGAAAAAGGAGAATGTTGCTGTTACACTGACCTTAGAGTTGCTACTGTGTTATTTATGAAGTAATAAAATGTTAGCACAAGATCATAAAGGTCCAATCCCTGTTTCTTGTCCTTAAAAGGCTCTATTCAGCTGTAGAAAATTAGAATTACAGACCTACAGCCATCCTTTTCCTATTTTGTTTCCTTCCTATTGGCATCCCTTATTAAAGCAGAAAGATGTGATGATTTTATTGTATTTAGATCCTACTTGTGTATTTGTCATCCAGATCCATGCACCTCCTATTGTCCTTTTAATGTTGTATTTAAAGGTTTCTGTTTTATTTCATTGAAATAATCACATTAACTGAGTATAGTGTTTTGCTTTGCCCTGCTGTGCATTCATGTTTAAAATAAACTCTTCATTGTTATAATAGATCTTTCATATTTACATTCCCTAGGACTCCCTGCTCAAACTGAAAGACTACAAGCAATGCTTCGAATGCTCAGATGTTGCCCTGAATGAAGCAATTCAGCAGATGATTAATATGACAGCAGCCTCTGCCAAAGAGGAGTGGGTTGCTACGGTAACACAGCTGCTCACAGGAATAGACACTTCATTATCATCAGTTAACAGCATCTTGAAAGACTCCTCTGTCACACCCAGCCTGGTTCGGTTAACAAACAACCTGATCCAGGTAACCCATGCCCTGGCACCAGCAGGGCTGTGTTGTGTGCTGCAGAGCTCCAGGCACGATACAGCTGCTCTGTGAATTCCCACCTCTCGTAGTGATGGTTTTGGTTACATTTCTGGTGCATTTTTGGGAAGATGGGTATCACCATATTGTGTGAGCATTGTCACAGTCTGCAATGTGAGAGACCTGCACGGAGCACACACCTGTGTTAGAACCAGGACCAGCAGGTACCTTTAGATGATGCCTTGGGAAGGCTGACCTGAGACAGAGCTAGAGAATAAAGCAGGTGTTTATTGAAAGGCCTTTAGGATACACCTTGGACAGGACAAGAGTCTGAACAGGGCTGAACCCAAGGTAGACTTAGAATGGTCACAAAATGGCTGACTGGTCATGAGGTCTCACACTTTTATAAGTTTTGGTCCATTTGCACATTGGGGTTTAATTGCCCAATTCCAGCTCAGGCTGTCAGGTCCCATCCTTCTTGTTCCTCCCTTCAGCCACCCTTGGTTGTGCTTTTGGGCCTGAAAGTTGTCCTTGGTGTGCAGCAGGAAAAGGATTTGTTTTGTGTCCCTGCTCTGTGAGGAGAGCTGGCTGACACTTAATATGAGGCTCAAAATTACATCCCTAGGCAGCACAGACTCTGAAAAACATGAAAGCTAAAACTCAAGGCATCATAGACACCAAACTAACTAAAACAATCAAAATGTGGTGGTAAGATAACCCAACACTGGGGATTTTGAGCTATTTGAAATGGTGATAATGTGGAGATTGACTGAGCTGCCTTGGTGTAGTTTTGGCTAAATTATGGCTCTGATCTTGCCTGTGTGTGCTTTGCGCTGGGGGCAAGATCCCATAAGCATTACAAACATGGTAGAATTGCTTGCAAGTGCTGGCCAAAGTGTTTTTCTTGTAAAAACAGGGTGGTCTTGAACAGGGCAGGGGAAAAAAGTGAAATGTAAACTGCTTCTAGAATTGTGAATACAGCTAATTTTAGCCTTTTACAGAAGGTGCTTTCAAACCTCAAAACTAATGACCATTTTCAGTCCAGGTAAGAAATGGCAGACTTACAAATGTCAGTTCTGTTAAGAAGTGGATGTAGTTAATGTCAAAATTCAATGTGCTTGCAATTCTCAAATCTCCATTTGCTTCAGTAAAAGCCAAGGACCCTTCACTACTTACAAAATCATACTCTCATTGTGTAAAGTTGTATGTTACAGAATGTAATAGAATTCTGGAGAACAGAGTATTCAGGCCCATAATTTATATAACTTCTTTAATGATTCTACTTGGTCTTTAACAGTTGATGTAAGAGCTTTTCGAGAATTCAGAATTTTTTTTACACTCCTCTTCATCTGGGCTGTAGAGAAATTTCTTGTACAATAGTGAGGCCTAGTAATGCTAAGAATAGGTGCTGTGTATTTGCTAACTATTAATTGCTTGTAGAGCATATTAACAGAGACACATCTAGGTGGTAAATTAGGGCAAATAATCTACTACCCTTCCACTACTGATTGATCTACCTCTAGCATTTTACAGCCACTTGTGAGAAGCTGACACTCAACTTTGCATTATTTCCTTGGGGTAAATTGTGTTGCCAACTTTAGGTTGTTTGGGAAGGATTCACACCCACCCTTGTCTTGCATCACTTTATCTATATAATGTCTGTTTCTTTATTAGATCATAGACTGCAGCATGGCTGTCCAGGAGGAGCCAAAAGAGCCATATGTGTCCTCGGTGCTTCCATGGATTATCCTGCACAGGATCATCCAGCATGAGGAGGATGCTTTTCGATCCCTTTGCTGCCAGCAGCAGCAGAACCAGGGAGAAGAAGGTGGATTATTTCTTCACTTTCTCATATTGGATCTGAGCTCTTTACCATCTAGCTCAGGAATATAGAGTAATAAAATACTTGTTTGTTGTCTTACCTTGCTGGCCAAAGGGAGTAGAGGGCTATGCAAGCATCACTTTCCACCAGAGAGGAAGTTTCTTGCCAGCTGAAGCATTAACTCAAATTTAACTCAGTTCTGTGCTTTAATATTTACCAATTTCTTTCTTCCAGTGAGTCCTGATACCCCTATGTTGCCTTCTTCCCTGATGCTGCTGAACACAGCTCATGAGTATTTGGGAAGAAGATCCTGGTGTTGCAATTCAGATGGTGCTCTGCTCAAGTTCTATGTAAGTATTGGCATCGTGGAATAACTGAGATTGATTCTGATTGATCTCTGAAAGTCATCTGGCCAAGCCACATCTCAGAGCAGGAAACAGAGTTTGAAGTTAGATTGTTTATTGCCTTATCTTCATGTTCAATATACACTTTTAATCCACTTTCCATCTTCTCCCAGAATAACATATGAAAGTTTTCAGTTATTCAGTTTAATCTGAATAACAAAGGCTTGTTATTCCAGACCCTTTTCTATTGGTCTCCTTCTGTCATACTTTGCATTATTCTCTGGATTTACCTCACTGAGAATAATTGTTTTCTTCTGGTTTTTTCTCCTTGGTTTTGCTTTTTGCACTAGTATTTTATTTTGTTCATGGGATCTGAGAGGGAAGTAGAAATAACCAAGCAGTCTGATAGTAGTGTACATCATTCAGAAGCTAAAAAAACCGATAGTGTTACATCTTTAAAATTGCTGCTAAAATAACACAGTGGGATTCTGTATTCATCTTGTCTCAGTGATTCTCAATAAGTTGCTCACTTCAGGGAACTGAATTTGTCAAGTATTAGGTAGGGTTTGCACATTTTCAGTGTAGGTAAATACTCTTTCTCATGTAAAAAGAACATAATCAAACTTTCAGCCAAGTAAATTCAGATTTGAACAGCCTGGTTGTTTGTTTCTTCCAAATCATAAGAGTAAAGATTTGCAGGCCATCATCTGTCCTCCGTTACACAACTGGAATGCTCCTGATTGCTCCCACATCCTGTGGTGTTACCTGGATTTGCTCTGAAGCTGTGATTCATTTAATTGTTCTGTGGTTGATAAATTTGTCTTTTTTGATTATACCTACCTTGATTTTATACCACAGTCTGAAAAAAATAGCAATTCCATTGTTTTTAGTATTATTAACTAAGTATTATTTAAAATATACATACAGAGTTCATCTGTTGAACAGTGATGAGAATGAACAATTTAGCCCTCCATTTTCCTCTGTCTGAGGCTGTTCTTTGCTCTGTTGTTCAGATGGGTGTGTTACATCTCATCTGCTCCAGGGATGGGTGTCTGGGCAGTAATGCTATCACATTATCAGATGAAAGGACTTACCCATTCATGGCTGACCTTTTGGAGATTATTCCTTGAAGTCTCATTGTTACACCAGAAAAGAAATTTCCTATGGTTAAGTAGAATATCTCTATGTGTTTGCTCATTTTATCTTAGCTCAGAAACCCAAGTGTTTCCCTGAGCAGAGCACTGACAGGACAGCCTGGCTGCTGGCAAATCCCAGATAATGCAGAGCCGTGGCATCCACGGGGCTGTGCTCTACAGGGACATTTCAGTGGCACTTTGCAGATTCAGCTTGACTTCACTGAGGTTTATTACCTTCAGCCAAGAGAAAATCATGATTAGTTCTGCATGGAGCTACTCAGGAATCTCTTAATTTCCCTTCTCAGCGCTCCCTGGAGCTTATTAGCCACAGCTCAGTGCCAGACCCCATCTACCTCTGCATTTGAGCAGTGGCACGTCCAGGACAGCAATTTAGACAGCTGGGAAGGATGGCACAGAGAGCCTGAGGGGTTCTGCAGGAGTCAGCTCACCCTGGTAGGGCTGGAGTGAATGAGCAGTGTTTGAACTGAGGCTGATTCAGGGTAGAGCTATCAGATTATCTCTATGTCCTGCTCTCTTCAGCCTCCCTGCTGTTAGGAGCATAATGCTGATGCACCTGAGCTGCCCCTGCAGGGACTCCAGAGGGCTTATTAGCTCAGGCCCTGTGCTTCATGAAAATAGATGGGCTGCTCCAGGCCCCAGCTTGCCCACGGGTGTCATGCTCCAAAGTGATGAGTCTGAATTGTGCCTGTACAATGTGCCTGTCCCCACTGCCTGGGGAGTCACAGAGCATGGGCTGTGAACCTGGGAAAGTACAGGTGATGTATTTGCAGTGAGATCTTTGCAAATGTCATCAGGTCCCTGAAAGAAAATGTTCCATTTTCACTTACAGAATTGCCCGCTTCTTAAACTAAAATATAATACAGTGTTATTCAACACAAGAATTTGGTTTTCAGAGACAAGTGTTGGAAGGATAGGAAAAGACAAAGATAAAATGAGATTAATTATTTGAAGAGAAGGGCAGCTTGAAGAATATGAAAAGTGTGTTTCATAGATTAATATTAAATGATCACCTTCTGCAGGTGAACTGTCTGCTCAAGGACCTTATGTTGCTTGTGGATGAATGTGCTGTGCAAGAGAAGGTGTTAATATTAGTTTAGACTTTTAGCAATAGTTTGAATTATTAGGAACAATGCTGGATTTCTGCCAAGAACTGGAAAGCTGAATAAGAACACAAGAGATTGTTTTGAATGCTGTTCAAGTGAGAATTCTGTTATTACTGTTAGATGTGCTTTTGTTTGTAGCAGTAGGAATATAAGGCTTTTGTTACAGTATCCTCTGGTGCTCACTGTTTTTCTTCAGCTTATTTAGCTACACTTTCTGTAAATTTCAGATGTTCACAAATTCATGCAGGGAAAGTGCTGGCAATAAGGTGTCTGCTGGGACTCAGTATGAATGAGTCTGCTGGGACTCCAGACGTCATTGAAATGCTTTCTAAGAATTGTCTTTGCTTTTATTTTTCAGGGGTTTGGCTCTTAATAAACAGTACCTTGATCTTAGCACAGATATTTTAATCAGAAGAGAATCAGCATCTTATATTTATTCCAGCTCTTACAAATAAGCTTCTGCCTTGTAATGCAGTGTTTGTATTGACAGGAAAGCCCATCATGATGAGAAGCTTCTTGTAGAATCATGCATAAATAATTGCGTTTGCAATCCTAGATGCTGAAAAATAATAAATGGTCACAAATTAACACTTCTTTTAAATCGAAATTCCGTAGTAGAACACATTGAAATTTAATCTTAAACCTTAGTGGTTGTGTGGGTTTTGGTTTTGGTTATGAAATAAATATCCAGAATCCCCCTACACAGCTTATTCTTGGTGAGCATATTTTTATTGACCTTGAAGTGTCTTCTTGGAATGTGCTCCTTTTTGGTTTGTTTTTTATGGAAGCTTAGTGAGAATTTTGAAAGAGTTACCTTTCTTCTTTTGGCATTCAGCTGCAGTTTTTATAATGAAATGTCCTAAAGTATCAGCATCTTCCAAAATATTCTCCTGATGGGTACTTTCTCTTGTAGTGTTGAAGGTAAAGATAGCAACTTGCTACAGTGTTTAGTAATTTGGGACCAATCCAGCCACTTTCCTTGGTGTGTAGCCATCTGTGTAATACTGTTCATACTGTTCAATTCTATAGTCATTTTAGCCAGAATTTCATTAACTCTCTCTCTTCTTTTGCTGCAAAGACCTCTCCATCCTGCTTTTTTCATGCAGAGGAAATTGCTGGTTGTGAGTTAGGGCAGAAATTCTTAATGTACCTTCTCTTTATTTACAGTGTTGATGAACTGTAGTGTTTATATTCACAGAAGGACCTTGGTGTGTAGGGGAGAACTTTGAATGATTTTAAGTCTGAAATATGAAGCTGATATTAAAGCTCATTGATTAAAGATAAGTGTTTGTGAATTAATACAGGAAGAGAAATAAAAGCACTTCAGTGCTGCTGCAGTGCCATTGAAATGACTTGTGTGAGATCAGTTTGCAGAAATACATGAGTAATATTTGGTTTTTATTAGGGAAAAATCCATGTAGTCCCTAAAAGTTGCTTTCATCATCTGCCTTCAGACACCTGGGCAGCTCACTGTGATCTGCAGGTGACCTTGTCCTTGATGCTTGGCTTGCAGGTTCAGGTACTACAGAAAGAACTTGCAGCTTCCACTTCTGAAGATACTCATCCATACAAAGAAGAGCTGGAAACAGCCTTGGAACAATGTTTTTATTGTTTATATGGTTTTCCTAGCAAAAAGAGTAAAGCAAGGTACCTAGAAGAACATTCAGTACAGCAGGTAAGTTATGTGTTATCCAATGTCAGTGGAATATCCTGAAGTGATGAAAGATGCACTCTTGTTTTGTTCTAATGCACTTCAATATATTTTGAACAAAGATTGCTTTTATTTCCTTGTAAATTTTATGTATTTTACACCTTGTAGAGAATAAACTTTTAAGTGTTCGTATTTTTTAAAATTACAAATATAATGAGTTGAATATTTTAAATTAAATGCTAGTCTTATCCACAGTAATCTGCTCTCCTGGAAGTATTGAGAAATTGATTTTATTAAGCTATCACTTTCCTGTTTTCAGCTGAGAAGAAGTTCAAGGTTGAGGAAAATTTAGAGAGGAAAAGTCAGCTTGAGAGAAGAAAACCTTAGCAGCCAGCCTTGCAGTTTATGAAAGTGAAAAATGTCACTTTTAAAAGTTTGCAAGTACATCATATTATCACTTATTTTGACATCTCTGATAGTAAATACCTGGTAGCTGTTTTTGAGAAATGTGAAATTCAGTTGAGAAATTCTCCTCAGGGAGAAGGGCAACTACAGAGTGCCTCTGGAAGAGGGTTGTAATATTAAGGGAGGAAGAGAAAAATACAGGCAGCAATATAATGCCCTGCCTTGAGGAACATCACTAATTTTGTTCAAAAACCCCAGACTGTTTTGTACTTAAAAATTGGAGGTGATCATAGAATTATCAATCAAAACCATTTTCATACAAGCAAATGATTGTCTGGCTCTGTTGAACAAACCTTTTAAAATAGACAAATACTCTTACATTACTGTTCATTGAATGTTTAGAAAATTTCTGTTACATGTACATCTAAGAGAGTAAAGATAATGAGAGAAAGGGGATAAGTAAACAAAAAGGGAACTATAAAGAGATTACCCTCTGCAACTTCACTGTTTTTCAAGGCAAAGCAAAATTTACTGTAATGCTAAGATGAACAATAAAAGGAGAAAAATCTAGTAGAAGAGAACTATAAGTTACTTCGGATGTTTTTACTGCTTTCAAGAAAGAAAAGGGAAGAGAAAATGAGGAGTAAATTCTGGAAGTAACTTTCTGTAGAGAGTTTGAAGATTTTTGAGGCTCAAATTTTTGTTTGTTTCCCATTTCATTTACTCCTCTTACTTGGCTCTGAAATGGAAGGGGCAGAGTTCTTCTCCATAGCTCACCCATGATCTCAGTGTCACTCAGAATGTTTACAATTGATCCTTGCTTATAAACAACTTTTCTGAGCAAGTTTTCTAAGCAAGTAGAATGAATTTATTTTTACTTTATTATAACTTTAGTGACATACACTAAGTTACAGCAATATCTTTGTTAAATCAGTGAGCATTATGTTGTATTTGTGAGCAGCATAAATTATTAGCACCTTTAGCTCTATTCTTGGGAGATTTAATTTGGCTTCTGCTAGAGTAATGTGTACATGCCTATAAACTAGAAAGGCAATAGAAAATTATCATTAGTAGACTTGAATTTCGGAATTTGAAGTATTTTTTTTCCCCTCATCTACTTCCCTCCTCAGGTTGATCTGACATGGGAAGATGCTTTGTTCATGTTTGAGTATTTTAAGCCTAAAACTCTTCCAGAATTTGATAGTTACAAAACCAGTACTGTGTCTGCTGATTTGGCCAACCTTCTGAAGAAAACTGCCACAATTGTTCCTCGAACTGACAAGCCAATGCTGAGCCTGGAGACAGTATCTGCCTATATTGAAGGAACATGCAGCAAGGTATAATTACTTAAAAAAAAATTAAGAGAGTAAAAATTTGTGTTGCTATTTTTATGTTGACTTTGAGATTATTAGTGTAATGATACATTCCATGATGTTATGTTTCCTTGGGTAATTGCATTTAAGTAAAATAAGAATGATCCCTTTAGTCAAAGCTTTTAGTCTTTGAATGGTAAAATACAGTCAGCATGAGATGTTCATTAGTGTTTGTAAGTGCTCTGTGTATCTGTGAAATGCTTTCAGTGTCTTCATATTCAAAACCTTCATATTGTGTGATGAAAAGGCTACTTCCTCTACAAGGAAGAAGCAAATGTGCAGCTCATTTAGTATGAACCTTTGCCTTTTCGATTTTCAGGCACCATCTCTCCCCGAGGGTGCAGACTATTCTCCACCGGTGGTGACTGAGCTCTATTATCTCCTGGCAGACTATCATTTCAAGAACAAAGAACAGTCCAAGGCCATTAAATTTTACATGCACGACATTTGTATTTGTCCAAACAGGTCAGTATTTTTAATCCTGCTGCACGTCCTTCATTCTTCTCACTTCTTTCAGTACTGAAAAGCAGACAACTGGTTTCAGGAATGACAAAAAAACCCCAAACAACCAAAACCCCCACCTACAATCTGTTATCACACATCCATTGTATAGTTAAGGGCATCTCTAAAACAACCCAACAGAGAAAGCAAAACCCAAAATATAGGGTTAAATATTTGATTGCTTTGAAATTAAGACCAAAAAATGAAATGGGGAGGGGGAAACTAAATTGAAATAAAGAAATGTGAAGAATGAACTGTTTGCACCTTTTATTCTTTGCTTTGGCATGTTCATGCACGATAAGGAGTGAAAAATGTCATCATTTGGTAGTGTAGCTACAGCACAAATGGCATCTTTTGTGGATTAATTGTTTAGGCTGACTTCTTCCTAAAAGTGTTGATTTTGCTGCTAGAGAATACAAGTAAAGTATTTAAGTGATATTTAAACAAAACCACCCTGTTTCTTGATAATATACAACTCATTAAAATACCGTCAAGATTAAGCTCTCTCATCGTAATAAAGCATGTTCGGAATATCAGTCTTCTAAATTAAATTAAATAACCTTTAAATTTACTGATTAAATATAGAGTTTGCATATCAGGTGTTATCATTTTAATTCTCCTTGAAGTTGATAGATCAGGGTCAGTGACAAAACCCCTAATTTGATAGATTTGAGACAAGAAAATTGTTTCTAAATCCAGTCACGTAACAGAGACAAAAGGGAAGGGGAAGGCACAGAGCAATTTTGGATGTGAAATCTTCAGAGGAAATTGCTGTAGTTTAATGTTACTGCATCTTCTAGGCTGGGACTTGTGACTAGCAAATGGCAAAAACTTTTGTTTAAAGGCAGATAAAGAAATTATCAATACCACCCCCTACCCATTTTTCTGTAGTTTTGGTGTTCTAAAACTTAAATTAAAAAATAAATGAATGGAATGCACTTTAATGTGCCACACATTTTACTTTAATGTGTGGCATTTTTTTGCTCAGAAAATGCCTTATGTGGTAGCATAGTATTTTTGCCCCAGTCAAAATAGTTCCTGTTCCATAATACTACAGTTCCTGTTCCATTCCCCTCAGGAATCTGACTATTGAGGTCACTTGACCTAGAAATGCGTTTTCACTTGGAATCAGAAGAAATTGCAGGCAAAAATATGAGAACATTATGGTTATTGCCTTGGTGTTAAAATCATGGTAAAACTGAAAAACCTCAGAGCAGCTGAACCCGGTGTTAAAGTGAGGTTGTGGCCTATGCAAACCACCCTTCATGCTGTACTGTCAATAAACACAGGGCTGGACCCTCAACAGTCCCTCAGGCAGAAATTACAGTTTTAGTTCATCAGAATTTTCCTACTTGAATGCAATTTTGGCTTTATGATTTTTACGCTGGGAAATGATGATGATTATTCACAGTTGAGTCCAACAGTACAAGGTGTCATGTCTGCTGGCCTGCAGGGTGACAACATTTTGACAGGGCTGCGTGGTTACTGAGAAAACAACAATGGGAGTGCTGCCATTAGAAATAGAGATACACTGGCTTTCCATGACAAATAAACCTGGATTTTTCATCTGTTTTCCATGTGTGACAGTTACTGGGGGCAGTGCTTTGTTAGGAAACCGCTTTAAGAAAATCAGTATGATTTAGGCTGTACAGCTTGTGTTCCACTCTGAGAGGAGGAAGTGCAGAAATCTGTTTTGTGTGATGAAAGGAGGAAAAAGTTGTAGATACAGGAAGACAAATCTTGTCAATGCCTTCAGTGTAATGTGCAGGGGGGAGTTTGTTCATGGGTTTTGTTCTTGCCTGCACAGGTTTGACTCCTGGGCTGGGATGGCTCTGGCTCGAGCGAGCCGGATTCAGGACAAGTTGAACTCCAATGAGCTGAAGAGTGATGGCCCCATCTGGAAGCACTCAACCCCTGTCCTGAACTGCTTCAAACGAGCCCTAGAGATCGACAGCTCCAACCTCTCCTTGTGGATTGAGTATGGCACCATTTCCTATGCCCTGCATTCCTTTGCATCCCGACAGCTTAAGCAGTGGAAAATGGAGCTTCCCCCTGAAGTTGTACAGCAGGTGGGATCTAACAGAGTATAAAATTTTAAGTATTTAAAATTAGGTTTTCTAACATAGTAAGTTTATTAAGTATTTACATGTTATATTCCACATATGAGACTGTATGGTTACTTAGTAGTGTTGGAAATTCCAATATTCATGTAATCTGGTGGTGTCAAGCAGTATTTGAAGGAGGGTTTTTTCCTTTCGTTTTCATGCATAAAATCAATTTGAGCCTAATATTTGAATTATCTTTTGAAGGAGACACAAAATTATTGTAACCTTCTGAAAAGGGGAATTATATTTACCTTTCCTTTCTGTAAATGTCATGCAGTGTTTCCAGGAAAAGGTGAAATGTATACTTATTGAAATAGTGAAGAGATCAGAAATTACTCTGATATCTGTGTCCACATGTTATCTCTTATATCCAAGGACTCCTCCCCTTTTTCTATGGTTTTGGGCCATTTACCTAAACAAAAGATCAAAGTGAGAAGATTGGTAGAATTTCCATTGAAAACGTTATGAATTCATTCATTTGCTCTTTCTGCGTAAGGAAGGTGAAAAAGATTATTAAGAAGTTTATTGCCAAACCAAAACGAACAATTCTAAATACCCTCTGGCAGTGATAACAGTTGCTTGAGAAAATGTTTTGTCTTTTTGGACCAGTGAACTCCATTTCTGTTTTAGCTATTCTGACTTCCAAATGTTACGTAGTCTGCAGCTGGAAGCACAGTGAAAAAAAGGAAGTGCTCCTCCTCTGCTGTAATTTGTAAAACTTTCAGTGTTTGAACTACAGAGATCAGTGCTGGGAACACCCTTTGCTTCTGGGAGAAGTATTTACAGGAGGTGGTGAGTCTCACATCTGAGCTGCCTCCAGCACTGCATTAACACTGAACTTCCCACTGGCACTTCCTTGCCTAAGAGCGAAGATGATCTCAGCCTGCGGATTTAAAGGGAACAAATTGTTTATTAAAGAGTATCTTTGAAATTACAGTTAACAATAGAGTTTTCTTCTGGAGAGTTATTGCATTCAACAGCTCCAAACCCAACTCCTCAGAAGATGAAGTTCCTACATTTTATGTCTTTGCTCTGTCAGAAGTTTGGTCTTATGATCTTGCAGCCTCTTGCGATGAGGGATTTGTTGAACAATTCCGGGGATAGTGCTTGACTTGCTTCATATTGTCAGATAGAAGGAGCAATAGAGAACAGCCATCTGAAGTTGAGGGTTAAATGAGAATGTTTATTTAGGACTACTTAAGTCTTCATTTTTTTCAAGTGAATATAAAAAATGCATAATTTAGTAAGAAAAGCTCTATTGTAATAAAAGATAAATTGAAACAATTTCATCTCACTTCCACAGATATATCTCTTCAGGAATGTGTTTCTCATATATAAAAACCTTATTATTCTCTTCTTCTTACAACATGTTTAGGAAAGATTATGTTTTAGTACTTGGTTATAGCCACTCAGCTTAAATTTATAAACTTCATTTTCAAAGAGAGAAAATTACATTAATGCATCTTTTGACCTAGTTTTTTTATACATTAATTTATAGGCACTTTAATTTATGCTGCTGGTTTTAATTTTTTTTTGTGGGGTGGGGAGAATATTCTTCTCAAAATTAGATACATTGCAAGCAAGATGAAATACTTTTCTTCACAAATGAGAGTGGTCCATAGTGGCTTTAGCAGATTTCAGTTGCAGAACAAAGCAAATAATATTTTTCTTTGAAGAATTAAGATAATTACAGCTGCGAAAAAGTGGTAGAATTTCTGTAGACATGAATATTGGGTTGTTATTTTTTAGACTTATATTTATATAAATCTGAAAATATTTCTTTTATCTTACTGTTTTGTTCGGGTTGCTTGTGCCAGCAGTTACTGCAGTGAACAAAAACCTATCCATAAACACATTTTGTGGGCTGTTGGGATGTGTTTGACAGCTTGGGATGTATTTGATCACTTCCACATCTTTAGATGGGAAGTGTTTAAAAGCTGCACCGTGTCTATGTGCTTTCACACGGGCAGCAGTGCCCTTGGCTTTAGCAGATTTCAGTTGCAGAACAAAGCAAATAATCTTTTTCTTTGAAGAGTTAAGATAATTACAGCTGCAAAAAAGTGGTAGAATTTCTGTAGACATGAAGATTGGGTTGTTATTTTTCAGATTTATATTTATATAAATATATTTAGGGTTAGGTAAATATGAATATATCTTCTGTCTTACTGTTTTGATCTGGTTGTTTGTGCCAGCAGTTACTGGAGTGAGCAAAAACCTATCCATAAACACATTTTGTGAGCTGTTAGGGTGTGTTTGACAGCTTGGGATGTATTTGATCACCTCCACATCTTTAGGCTGAAAGTGTTTCAAAGCTGTACCGTGCCTATGCGCTTTTACACGGGCAGCAGTGCGTTTCTAGAGCTCCCCACGTGAGCTGCGGTGCTCAGGTGTGTTGTGTTGTGTTGTCCCCTGGCTGGTGGCAGATGGAGGAGCGCAGGGACAGCATGCTGGAGACAGCCAAGCTGTGCTTCACGTCGGCGGCGCGCTGCGAGGGCGACGGCGACGAGGAGGAGTGGCTCATCCACTACATGCTGGGCAAGATCGCCGAGAAGCAGAAGCAGCCTCCTGTGGTGTACCTGCTGCACTACAAGCAGGCAGGGCATTACCTGCACGAGGAGGCTGCTCGATATCCAAAGAAGATTCACTACCACAACCCACCAGAACTTGCCATGGAAGCGCTGGAGGTAAAAGCAAGTTAATGTGTAGGCTCAAGGCTTTGTTCTCTGCAGATTGTTAGGTGTGAGGATTCTTCTTTTGTTCCTGTTAGAGCTGGGATTAATGCATGGAACGCAGTTTTCATTTGGACTTGGATGTTTATTAATTCTTATCTGTATTACAGTCTCACAAGCTGAGTTCCTGCTAACAAGGTAGAAATGGTGATGAAATGGCCACTTCTAACTCTTTCCAAGGTTATTTAAGTGATAATTACCCAATAACGAGATGACACCTGTATTATTTATACTTTTAACCCAATAATTGACCTGCCAAGGTCCGCAGTGCAGACCCTTTCAACCAGTAAGAAAAATCTACCTGAAACCATGTAGAAGAAAGAAGGTGAAGAAGAAAGGTTTAGACAACACCCTAAATCCTCCATATTGCTTCACATACCTTACTATATCCCAAAATTTCAAAATCTAAGTTTCCAGAATTGTAACAGTTAGGCACATGTAGATGGTGCTCTGCATTGGGGAATGTTGGCAAGACAGACCTGGAGAGCAAAATGGAGCTTGTTATTCTGGCTGATTTCATTTCAGAGGCAGTTTGGACAGGTGGGTAGCAGTTCCACTTCTGAATGTTGCTGCACACAGTTCATTAGTTTTTATAAAAATCAAACATTGGTAGGATTCACAAGCATCTCGTCCCTATGGAGCACAAGTTCATGCATGAGGTGGCACCTTTGTTTTCACTGTGTTGTCTGGTAAAAGCAGTGGCCCTGGAACATACCCAGTGGTGACTTGCTTACAACAAGGGCAGTTCTGCTTTCTTTGTTGTGTTCCATAGGTTGTGGTTATAAAATTTGTAAAGTGTTCAGATTTTGTTGTTTAAAAGCAACTTTCAAGGGCAGTGAACATTCAGTTCAGGTAAGTTTAGGTGACAGGTAGCTGTCTTAACTAATTCCTGCAGATTCTATAGAGAAAAGACTATTTGTAATAGATTGCAGAGCTACAAATTCTTTACTGACCAAATGGACTTTGGTGTTTTTTAGGTATATTTTCGACTTCATGCTTCTATTTTGAAACTTGTGGGGAAACCAGATTCTGGAGTAGATGCAGAGGTACTGGTTAGTTTTATGAAAGAAGCTTCTGAGGGACCCTTTGCTAGGGGTGAGGAGAAGAACACCCCAAAAGTTGCAGAAAAGTGAGTGCTGGTTTCCAGCAGTATCCTGTGAATGAATAATAAACTATTGTACAATAAACTATTAAAATGAACCTAAATAAAACAAAGTGAATAAAATCTATGCTAATGTTTGCAGTTTTTAGGTACCATGAATAAGATTACATGCTACTCAGATCTTAATAATTGGCACAGAGGAAATAGGAAGGGAAGAAAACAGAACAGTTCTGACCTTGTGATCCATTTTGAAGCCACTGTTTTTATTTATTCATAAATTTGATTTTTAAAGTCAACTGTTGAAAAATGCAAATGCAAATTAACCTTCTCTTGTAGGACAGGAGGTTTTAGTCCTTACAATTTGTCTCATTAACAACTGCAAAATAAAGAAGAGTTTACTATTGACCAGTGACAAGGAAAACAACTTGTACTGAAAATCCTTTGTTAGAATTTGTTAGTGAGAGTTAATTGCTCTATTGGAAATGCTGTAAGAACATGCAGTCTCCTTTTGTTCTTTGTAAATAAACACGTCACCTTTCTTCTCGCCTTTGCAGAGAAAAACCTTGCATGATAGATGAAGACTCTCACTCCTCAGCTGGAACAGTGCCAGGCCCTGGGACTTCCCTCCCCTCCTCCTCGGGTCCAGGTCTGACATCCCCACCTTACACAGCCACTCCAGTTGACCACGATTACGTCAAATGTAAAAAACCCCGTCAGCAAGCAACGCCGGACGGTACAGTCCCTGTTCTCAATACTGCAGCAGGGAGGTGCTCTGAGCATGGGGGGTTTGACCAGCAATGATCAAACTGCTCAAGGAGGGTGAGGGGTCTGTGGTAACACGGGCAATATTGAAGCTTATTATCTTTTTATATATATTCAATGTACAGTCAGAGCTTTAAATACGAAACTCAAAAGTTGTCACCTGCCACCGCTGGTTCCTGGCGCTTAGTCAAAACAGTAATGTTGGTAGGAGGAGAATGAGCTCACTGAATTTTCAGTGATTTTTTTTTTTCTTTAGAGCTTATTAGGAAAGATGTGGGTTCAGTGTTTAAAAGACTGGACACTGTTTTGGCCTGTGTGAAATGACCAGGTGAAAATTTAAACTGGTTCAAACAAGACAAATCGGTAAAAAGACAATGCAAACCAGTATTACAATTTTTGGAAGGAGGCAGGTGGCAACTGCTTTGAATATATTGTGATTCAGCACGAAGTGATTTGCATGACAGTCCAGTAGATTTCATCTTTTAATTTTTATCATTTACAATGACTGGTTAGCAGCTCATCTTTGTAGAATATAAAGTGATAGAATAAATAATTGGCTTATAACTATAAGAAGAAGGGGGGTGGTGTCATAGTGTTAATGAAGATTTTGCAATTGCATATATAATAGAAATTCAGTAACAATTTAAGTAGCCTGAGTTTATTATTTGGCTAGGAATTTGATTCTGGTTCTACTCTTCCAGCCATTTGTTTATCCATCTGGATCTATGAGTATCAGCACTCAAGGAGTAAAACATCTACAGTGTTTAGCTTGGTGTTGGTAGAATGTGCCAAGCCCCACAGAAATGCTCTGCTTGATATGAATTTATTTCTGGAGGGTGGGCTGCTTCCTATTGCCATTTTCTGAAGAATGCAAATTTGTACATAACTTTGTTGACACAGTTCTGAAACAAATGTTCATATGCCTGAAACTTTTGCAGGGTGAATTGATTCCTTTTCCTCAATAATTCTTGGTGCATCTGACTGAAGCTCTTCTCTTTCTTTCATTATATTGAACAGAGAAACGTTCATTTTGTTACTGCTTGCATTTCACTTGGGAGTAATTCATTAGACTGCTTCAAAATCATTTGTAGTGTGGAACTGTCAATGGCTTATGTAGTGCTCAGGCTTTTTTTTTGGCTTTTTGATGTCTTTTGACACAACAGCATAGAAGGGAGCAAATATTTAAATATTTCTTAAGTAATATTCCCTGTGAGATGCATTTCTGCCTAAGACTACATCTGCTTGGGTCCTGAAGACTGTCAGTGCTCCCAGGAGAGCCATAAGCTGGATAAATATTCCAATGTGTGTGGTTAGTGCCTCCTCTCCAAGTGAGACATTGCGGGCTGCGGCAGCCGATGGCCCGGTGGGAGCGGAGGCGGCTGCTGAGCCAAGCCTGGAGGTGCCAGTGCAGGAACATCTGCCTCTGCCAGGGCTGCAGGAGCAGTTCCTGGATCTGCAAGCTGAGCCTAGCTGGGACTGAGCTTTGTGCTGTCAAAGCAATTCCAAATGTCAGCTGTTGGGAGAAGCAGAGTTTGGGTGATCTTCAGGAAGGCTGTGTGTAACCATGACAAGGAGAATTGCAGAGTCCTGCATCATTCATAATGTTTTGTAAGTTGCTGGCACAACTAAACCCTGGATACAGCATATTGAAGAACCCCAGGAAACTGAAATATTTGCCTTGAGGCTGTTACAGATGGAAGAGCTAACAGGCTGAGCTAACAGGCTCAGAAGTCTTCTACTTTTATATTATTACATATACTGTGCTCTTCTGCATACATTTGCATTTTACTTGTATTAAAATACATACTTTTGAAGTAAAATGCTCTTGACATTTTACACATAATCACATCACTGAAGAAAGCTGGTGCCAGCACTTCCATTGTACCATTCCTAAAAATAGCAAGAAAATGCTCATCATTTGACTACTCTTTAGATTATTTTTTAACCATTCTGACAGAAATGAAGCAGTCTGTATTGTTGTTCAGGAACGAATAAGTCGACCTAAATTCAGCCTAGGTATTTATTCTTTCTGAGGCTCGACAATACTCTTATTTACTCTTGTATTGATATTGTTGATCACAGATGGCATAAGTAAAGTAAGGGTATTGTACAGTTCACACACTTCATGTATCACCAGAGGCAAGATGCTCTTTGGGATCATTACTGGCCTTTGAGACTTTTTTTGACCATTTTTGTATTCTGTACTTCAAGAAAACATGACCTGCGAGGAAAGAGAGAAGGAATTGGGATGGTTTGTCTACAGAGAAGAGGACTCAGTGGAGACAAGACAGCAGAGGAACCTAAGCAGTATTGAAAGCTGTAGAAAGGCAAAACCCCAGGATGTCCATGTTCATAGAGGACAGAACAGATGATATTGCACTTAAATTGCATTTTCATCCTGGACATTAGAAAACAGTGTTAGAGTAGTCTTAGGAAATACTATTTTTGTAAAACCCTGCAATATTTTAGCACTGGAAGTCATTAAAATTGGCAATGCAGCTGTCTGCCAGCCATGATGGAGATGTAATTTATCCTGATGGAAAAACGAATGGACTAGATGAACACTTGCAGTTCCTTCTGAACTCTACTTATTGTATTAATTTTGTGGTTTTGTGGGTTTGGGTTTTGGTGAGGTTGTTAGTTTGGTTCCTTCTAGAGCAGCAAATTATCTCATAACAAGCTGGAGAGAACTGCTACGCAACAAAACATCTTCTCTTGAAAATACTGGGGTTCTGATCTTCAGACATTTATCTGTAAGTAGATGAAGCTGTGAGGGCAGACTTACTTTGAATACATTATATTTAATGTGTCATTATAGCTCTGTAGCTCTCTAGCACATTTTGCTGGTGGAAGATGATGACTGGATGTGCAGAAATCCCTGTTAAAGTTGAGAGCACTGAAAGGCTTCATATCCAGTAATGCTGGTGATAGTAGTTTTAAGTCATGTGTTTAATGAAAATGGGAGAAAGGAACCAGTAAACACAGCTTGTAAAGTAACTGAACTTCTTTTTCCTTTTGGCAGCTGCTAGCACATATCTCCTTCAAGGAGACAAAAGTATTACTGAGTGGCAGCTGTTATTTGCTGGCTGACTTGCTGCTGTCATGTGTGTAAGATGGGCAGCTTCCTTTCTCTTTTCTTGTCCTTCCATTTGGCAACATCTTTTCTTTCCTTCTGTTAATCCTGTCTTTCCTGTCATCACCCCTGCTAGTGCTATTTTTTAGCCCTCCAAAGTGAAAACTTGCACTAGAAGTCAGAAGCATAGGTTCAGACTCTTTATTTTCTAACAGTAAAATAGGAAACAGGAAAACCTAGGAACTTGCCAGGTGCTCAGACTTTCATTACCTGTGCTGCTACTGTATTTACACAGCTAGAAGGCCAGTGTTACATAGCAAAACAGATATGCTCTCTGTCCTCCTCTATACTGGCTGGATATATGTAGTCAGTAAAGACCAATTGCAGTAAAAGCAATAGAATTAGTTCAGAAAGCAGGAAAAGTAGTAAAAATTTAAAAACTCTGAATAAGGCGTCTGTTTCCCAAAAAGTCGACTGGGAGATTGTTTAGGAGGATTTTTTGCTGTAATGTGCCTTTGTTGTGTTGATACTCAATTCCATATTCCTGTGGTGGTATGCAGATGATGTATCCATGGCTATTGCAGTGTTAAAATGTTGTGTTGTTTAAGTCTTCATCCATGTCATGTAGTATGTCGTGTGTAGTTAGACTTAATTGTCCTTTTTTGTGTTTGTCTTTGCCTGATTGCTTTTGCAACCAATATTGCCCGTGCTGCCTCTAACCTTTACACAAATCTCTGTTCCCCAGGCATTCTCTTCCTGCTTTTACCTGTCACGGCTTGCTTTTAATAATTGGCAGAACCTGCATGACAAACTCACTGGGAGAGGCTCCTTGCTTCGTGCTGTGGGAGAAGTCTCACTTCATAGTTTGTCGGTCTGTAATTCTGCAAATGTTATCAAGATGCACAGTTTTTGTAAATGGGCGTTCTCAACATCCTGATGAGACAAAGGTGATCTCTGAGCAACTTCTTGCACCAGGTTGTCACTCGTGCTAAGCTAAATCAGCCTCTGGGACAGAGTGGATGTTTCTGTGCATAAAAAGAATGTCCACATTGCATTTTGGAACATTAAAATCTTGCCCTTAAAATTGTCTCTCTTCAGCAGTTAAAAATGAAATCTTTGGGTCTGCAGTGCATGTCCTGTTCTGGCCTGTGGTGCTGGATGTTCATGGAGGCTGCATACTGGGCTACATGAATAATGAATCACATCCAGTTTATTGCAGTGTGCTCCATTTTTACCTTTCCCCAGTTTAACCTCTCTCTCATTAGCACAAGTGTCACACTGACATGTAGTGTGAGATTATGTAAAAAGCATTTGTCCAAATAAATGGGACATTGGTGAGATACTCTGGTGCTCTGCTCTTGAAGACAGAACAGCAGTATAGGACTGTAAGTTATGGAAACACATTCTGTGTTCAGTGCAGCCAGACAAAACATAGACTCTCATCTTTGACTCATGTTAAAAGAGAACTCCCTTTAAATTGCTGTCCTCAGATTAACCTACTCCCATGCAAATCTCTGCAATTCTTTTGTTTTTTAATAATGTGCAAGTGCCTTTTGATGCAGAGCTATATGTTGTCTTCTGTTATGGGTGGAATCTGTTTACAGAATGAGAATTCTGTGATACATCATGTTTCTGACTGCAGACCAGTAAAGAAAAATGCTGATGTGTTCAAGTGAAGAGGGGAGAGAGGGTGCCAGGCAGGACAAAGAGAGTCTGTACCTTCACAGCCTGTGAACAACCCACCTTTATTGCATGAGACAAGGTTTTGGGGTTTTTTTTTAGTTATATATAGTTGCTTATTCATAAGCTCTGAACTGTGCAGCAGGATTTTTCTTTTCTGCAAATTGAGTTAGCATATGTATAGAGCTCTGTAGAAAAGCTTTCAGTGCCACTCATTTCTGATTTTTTGATTTGTAACTGATTGATTATCATGATTCAGATACCTTCTTATAATAACTGGATGTACATTTTGCTTCAGATGTTTAAGACAGACAAAGATATCATTCAGAAGTGAGTTGTACTCTCTTGGCTTTCTGAGCCTTTTACTTACTCCTGCATGCAGATGTTTCAAAGGTCTTCTCCATCTTCCTTTTACCTTCCAGAAAGTTTCAAAAGAGAATTACTGAGCTGCATAGTAAAGAATTGTCAAAGGCATAACACCTCATTCCCTTTGGCACCGTGGAGCTGTGCCTCAGCTCCCCTGAGGATAAGTGCTGTGAGTCTGTACCACGGTTGGTACCTGCCCATCATGCTGCTAAAGTGAGAGCTCTGTCATTAGGATTGTCTGAGCTGGTTCAGGTCACTCTCACTGTCACACATCACTCTCCTTGTTCCTCTCCCAGTGCTGAGGGGGTGTTGGAACCCTGGTCACTGAGAATTTGAAGGGGGCTCAGTTCAGGTCACTCACACTGTGACACATCACTGTCCTTGTCCTTGTTCAGGGCTGAGTGGGCTCAGTTTAGGTAACAAATCTATGGATGGTGCACAGGGCTCCTATGGGAGGCTGCTGGCACAGGGTAATGCCTGCTGCAGTACAGAGCCTTGCTTTCCTGTTGCATTTTAAAATTAAGCAGTCATTTAGGTTCTCCAGAGTTTAACACAGCTTTGTCTGGTGATGGGGTGGGCTGCAGGTGCTGTACCCAGATGCTGAGGGGGCAGTGACAGTGACATGCTGATGGCTGTGTCTGCTATGGAGGAGTAGTGGGGAACAGGGATTTTTGAAGTCAACCCTGTAAACCTGTTCCATTCAGGATAAGATTAATGTTAAAATGCCCTTAAGCATGGAATTAACATGAGACTTGAGATATTTTTTTCTAACATCTGTGGCAGACGTGTTTCAGTAATGACAGTGATTTAATCATCCAGTGACTGACAGGACCTGTGTGATGCAATAAATGGCTTGGTACTACAGATGAATATACAAGTTCTTTCTTCCCAATGACATCTTTCTGATAATAATTAGTATTTTTTTACTAGTGTCTTGGAAAGTTAACAAGATTCTTCTTTTGACCTTTCTAAATCTCGTGTCCAAAGCTGCTCTTTTTCATTCATTGACTGAATAGGGGATGTAATCTGGCATAGATTTGAAATGAAATGTCACAAGTTAAGGACATTAAGAGAAATGAGGCAAAAAAAAAATTGCTTTCAAGTGCAATTTTCTGAAATTTTTAGAGATAAACATGAAATATTTAACTTTACATCAAATAGAGATTTCAGCTCAGGTTGTTTGAAATCTCCCTAAAACTTAGGAATGATGCAATGATACAAAATATAATAATACCAAGGAGAAACATCTACTATCAGATTATATTTTTCATAGCAATATTGTTACAGTAACTTATGCACAATTTAGTAGAACTTTCTCCCTAGACTCTTCATTTCTGCTACAGATAATAATTTTGGGACATTAATACCCAGCTGTATTTTTATCTTAGCTTTTGAAGTAATAGAAAACTTTACAGGGAGGGACCTCAAAAGAATATTTAGTCCTTGATTTACCAATCTCTTACAACAAGGGACCACCCCAGCTTTTTGGAAAAGCTTGCCTTATTGCTATTGCTGGGTGGGGAAACTAAGAAAACAGGTAAACAAAATACAAAAACCAGTCATTTTTAACTCTTAAATCGCACTGGGTTGCATCAAATTGTCTCTAATTGGAGCAGAAATTATTAAAAAGCACTGATGTTCTCCCTGGATTTGTGTCATTCATAAAGGGCAGGTGTTGATAGCTGTTGGGAATTTGGAATTCATTCTGGTGCACTGCAGTCTTTGGCACGTAGGTTGGGTAACACTAATGACTGTCTCAACTGCAGTCAGCTCTTACCAGATAAAGGAAAAGCTTCATAGCACAACAAATGTAAAATATGTGCTGTGTGTCCATCCAGCACAGATATATTTATTAAAAAGAGCTGTATTTGGAGGTTAGGCTAGAAGGGAATAGTACTTTAATGTATACAAAATAGGCCATTTTTTTTTTTTTTCTTTTTAGAAAATCAGAGTTAGGATGTGAATTGATGGAGTTGCCAGAAGTTCTGCATTGCATATTGCAGTATTTAGGTATTGACAGAGCTTTTTATTATGTTAAGGAACATCTTGGGTAACTTAACAAATGATGGCTATTTGCCTGTCTTTGAAAGCCTGCAGTGATTCTATAGGTTCACTGTGCTATTTTCTAACTGTATGTAGCAGTTAAGATAGGGATGAGGGGGAAAAAAAGTCAATTTTCTTGCTGCAATTAAAACCCATTGCCTTTTGCACTGTACCTAATGAATGTGAACAGCAATTATTGTATTTTTATTTTGGTTAATGTATTTGGAAATTCTCCTTCGTCTTTTTTAAGACAAGTCCAATTCTCCTGGTAATTTTCATATGTCATCTCATTAATCTCTCATTTTTTATCCTCTCCTCTGAATTAATTTTCCTTATTTCAGTGTCTTTTTTAAAATGTGGGTCCCAAATACAGACACCATAATTAAGTTTAATTTTCATTAGTGCTCAGTAGAACAGGAAGACTGTTAGATATTTTTCTGTGAAGTTCCTGATTACACGTTGAAGAATGCTGCTTTGCTGAGGTGTGTTTAGAGTAGCCTGGCATTTTGACCAGTTCTGGTTTGAGAATCAGATTCTTTACAGGCACATGGGAATGTGTGTGCTGGGATGCACTCACACATTTTCTGCTCCTGATTGTGTTACCTTTTAGATGCTTAGAGAAGGATTTATTTATTTATGCTCAAATAATTCTGTGAAAAATGAAGGCTGGCTGGCTCACAGCTTTGACCTTTCATTCTTTGTAAAGATAAGTACTACACTTCGTTTTACATTCCCTGGGGCTTTACCCATCCTCTGTGATTTCTGAGAAATTAATACTAATAATTGGTGGCTGCTGCTAATTTCTGGAATACTCCAGGGTTTTCCATCTGGCTCGCTTAGTTTGAAAGCATCTGCTGCATTCAAGGAATATCTAATATAATACAAAGTTGTCTCAATAGCTATCTTCCCCTGGTTTCCAGTGATTCAGGAACCCAATGCTAATATCAATATTTTTTAAATAGAGTCAATGTATTGAAAGCAAAGGTTATAAACATCCCTACATAGACCCACATATATTTAAGCAGAAATTTCAAATTAAAATATCTAGCTAATTGTAGGGAGGTATTTACATTTGTTCCCATAAGGAAAAGCTCATGCATACATTTGAAATTTAATGTGTTGAATCATTGTCTATCTTTGCATGATGAAAAATTACTGTAATTTCCCAGTGATCTGATCTCACCCAGGCATATTGGTCTGGCACTTCTTGATTTACATTCTAATGCTTCATCTGTCATAACCCACACATCAGAACTGACCTGCAGGCTTGTGGCAACATCTGAAAATTTGCAATTTTTTTTTTCCTAGGTGAGTTATTCATACTCTTTGCCACAGATGCAGAAACTTCTTTAAAAAAAAGTATCAAGGGAGCTACTGTAAATGGTTTTCCTGATGTCAACTGGGAGTTCAATAGTATCGATTTGTACCACAGAAAGTTATTAAAGCTTTATAAATGAGTCATTTAAAGCTTGACAGACCTCTCTTCAGAATCCTTCTCTTCCCGTTCTTTGTAATTATATTCTTTCTGTATAAAACTTGTCATCATTAACCAACTTATATAGCTTCCAATTAGGAAGTTTTCCCCCATTCTTTTTCAAGATACAGTTTTATTAAGATCTGCTCAATGAAAGGGAAGGTTTTCTTTCCGTGGTAGTGAAAAGCCTACGGAGTGCATCAAATTTGGTTTAAATTCATTGGAATCCTAATAAGCAGAACCTGATCTGCAAGCTGAAGGTTTGCAGAGGGATTTATCTTAATAAAATAAATTCATGGGAGGCCCTTAGCTCTCTCCTGAACAAGTGCAATTCAGACAGAACAGAAGAAATTTAATTAAATTATCTGTTTATCTCAAAGCAAAGGCTTTTGCTTTGTTAATTTTCTTTCTTGATCTTATCAATAAAATTAATGAATCAGAATGCAGTGAAACTAGCTAGACAATGGATGTAGCCCCCTCCTGGTTATCCCATTTCTGTATAGAATCATAAAATGGTTTGGGTTGGAACGGACCTTTAAAGATCATCTAGTCCACACCCCTGCAATGAGCAGGGACACTTTTAACTAGATCACAGAATCGAGTGTCATTATCTTAAGAAGAAGTTGGAAATTATTCTTGTGGACTCCAGATTTAAAGGGAATTGCCTGTATTGGAATTTTGTATTGAACACTGAATTATGTTGGCACAATATGGAAAACTGCCAGTTTCCCATCTCAGTGGGAATGTGCAGGCCTCTTTCTGTCAGAGAGACTAAGCTGTGTTCTTTAGTCATGCAGGGTTGCCTCTGATAACCCTTGATGTAAAGAACTTGGGTTATATCTGGCAGGTTTCAGACATGAGTGGGAGGTTTTCACTTGCCTGTTCTGAGGTGTGTTTTATCCCCCGTGATAAAGTCACGATGCCTGTTCCTGTGCAGATTAACAGCTTAGTTGTGACTGTACTGTAGTCAGCAGCCACTGCTCCACTCTGTCAAGGTAAAGTCACTTCTATTCTTCTGTCTGCTGCCTTGAAGTCCAGTTTCCCTGTCTGTGTTGGGCCTAGTTCTCTGCTGTGTTGTTTATTTGCCATTTCAAATCGCCTTTCAGAACCTTTGTTGAATGGCATCTTACACCTGCAGGATAGTTGGCATCAGAGACCACTGCTGTAAGTCTTTGCCCTCTAGTTGTACTGATTTTTCTTTCCTTCATGAGTAATTTTTACCAGTATTGTTCTTCATGGTTTTCTCTTGTCAAATGAACTTGGCTTGTGTCAGGTTCAAAGTTATACTGGGTTCTTTTCAAGGCAAATGGTACAGTAAACCTGGGAAATTTTACAGGGCCATACAAGCTGAAATATTGTGTCCCAGTCTAACTGCTCCTGAAAGTTTACTGCTTTTGAATCAAATTCCAGAATTATATTCTAGGAAGAAATGTGGTGAGAATGATATACGTTTTCTTGGTGGTGGTTAGGGATCCTCTATGGCAGTTGTAAGAGTTTGCAGAGTGGCTACAGTTTTGTGTTGCTGTTACCAAGAGACAAGTAACAGCTTGAAGAGTAAGAAGTGGTGCATTCCTTCTTTATCTCTTTTGCAGAGAGGAGTCAGGATAGCACTGGAGCAGTGCTGTCTGACTCCAGTTCCACACAGGATATGTTTAATGAGCCTGCCAGTTCTCAAGACAGCCTGAAGAAGACTTACACAGAGAAGAGGATTTCTACTACCTGTGCTGATACACTGATGCTCAGCAAAGAGACCCTGGGATCTGCAGAGGAAAAGGGTATGCCTGATTTAATAGATAATGTCAGCTGCAGTAGTCTCATTAAAATGTTTCTTCTGGCTTGCAGATGCACTGAAATGTGCTGCACTGTGACTAAGAATTTTAACTAGGTATCATTGCTGCCTGTATGTGTGCAGCTTAAATTTGGAACTGTGCCTCACTTATGTGGCCAGTAACCCAATTTGTTCTATCTGTTTCTTACAAAAAAAAAATAAACTGCTGTCTGTGGTGGCCCTTTGACTGACTTGTCATCTTTTAGGTTGCTATTTGCTTTTTCTTCAGTGTTTCATATTTTTAAATAATTTAAAGAGTAGTTATTTGAATATAGTCTCAAGACTTTTTTACTTTTCTCAGAAATAGATAACCTTTTTGTTCTGTCCCAGTAGCAGTACAGGGAAGAGCAGAAATAGTAGAATTTAGATGCTTTATTCCATTGTATACTTCATTCCAGTGGAGAACTAGAATTGCTCTCTACCAGATCTTTCCATATATAATAGTACTAAGTGTTCTGTATTCCACTGGAAAAATGGTTTCAAAATCCATTAGCTGGAATTTCCCTTTGTCTGATGTTTGTACAGTTGGATGTGGCAGTAGATAAAGAGGCTGGACTTCAACAGGGAAAGACAAACAAAACCAGTGTGTAAATTTTGTCCACCTTTCCAGGCTGTGGCTTTTTGTTAGATGTTAAAATCTTCTTTGCTGGTTCACACTTTCCCAGTTTCAAAGATCCAGAGATCATGCTACTTGGATAGTCCTGAATCACTTCTCTGGTCTCAGGAGGAACAAGTGCCAAGCAGTTATCTCGTCGTTTGCAGATTTTGGATTACCTTGGTTTCTTCAATTTTAAAATATTTTACTTCACTCTTGCCTAAGCAATGGAAGCCTCTGGTGGTGCTTGCATTAACATGCTGAAATAGATGCCAGTTCTTGGTTTTGTGAAGTACTGCTTCCATAATCACTAAATCCAGTAGTCTTTTGGCTTCTAGACCAAAAATATGGCTCTTTTTCAGGCTTGCAGTGAGTTGTGTTATTGTCATCATTTGTCTGTCAAAAAAACCCATCAAATGCATTCTTAAATTAGTGGTGTTTACTAGAACAGATGTTGTTTCCCATAAAGCTACTACAGATATCAGGCAAGCACATTTTGAAAATTGTTTGTTCTTGTGAAACATGTTTGACTCAAAAGTTCAGCCTTACCAGAGAAAAAGTTGTGAAGCAGTTTTATATTTGGGAATGAAGTACATTTTAGCATATCTCTGCACTTTCTGCTGGGAGATAAGATCTAATGTAACAGGCTCTTTATCTTAGCAAGGACAAGACATGGTAAACCTCCATGACTAAAAATCAAAGTTAAAGAAATTAATCTGCATGGAGCACGTGTGTTTCCAGCAGTAATGATTAACTAACAGCAAATGTGGAAGCTGCCACTGTAACAAGATGCTTTCTGAAGTAAGATTTGGTATCCTTCAACAAAGATGGGTCAACTGAATTGTAAGTTACCAAGTTAATCACAAAAATATTTACATGGAACTGTGGGTCCTACGTGATGCAGAAGACCAGGTGAGCTGCTGATGATCATTCTGTCTGTGCCCATTTTGTGTTCTGGGATTGTGTTCTTCTAGGCAGACTAATAAGAATACTACATTTCACTTGGGAGGGTGGCTTTAATTTTCTGTTCTTTCTTCTTTTCTTTGCAATAAAATGTTACTGAATTTACTCTTTTATTTTGGCTTTTTTCCCCTCCTCCTCCTCAGTCATCCAAGGGTATGTAAAACCCTGCATTGTGTGAGGTGTGCTGAACTCATACTATTGTTCTGGATAAAACCCAGATGAAGACAATGGAGGTAGCACTGTGTGGCTCTGTCAATGAGTTGCAGATTACTTATTCAATGAACATCATGAACAGTATTACATTTTTTTCAGTATTTCTGTCTATGCTTTAATGAAGAAAAGGATTACCTTTTGTCATAGTGCATATTTGTCATTTTCTATACGTCATTTGCCATTTGGAAATTACAATTTCACCGTCACTTTTCTCTTACTGTTCCAGCTTCAGGAAAGTCAGAAGAGCTGCTGGAGAGCTCAGAATCTTACGATCCTGCTGAGCCTACTGGCCAAAAACTGGTGGTGGATCCTCAGTGTGCTTCTGGCAATCCCCCCAAAGCTGCCATCCCCCCAGGCTCGCAGTGGGACTGCAAGAAGAAAGCTGAGCCTTGTGCAGAGGATGCATCTGAGTTTCCTCACGGGCTCCCCGCAGACCTGGAGGAGCAGCGCAAGTTCCTGACCGAGCAGTGCATCTCCTCCTTCTGCCTGTGCCTCAGCCGCTTCCCCCAGCACTACAAGAGCCTCTACAGGCTGGCCTACCTCTACACCTACAGCAAAACACACAAGGTGAGCTCTGACAGAGTGCCTTGTTCCTCTAACTGCTGTCAGATTCCTGTTCTCATCTCATACAGTCGTGTGACTAAGCACAGTGTGACAGATCAATCGATCCTTTCCATCAGATGTGAGGAATGGGTGCTAATGAAGCTTTCTATTTACAGGCCTTTTCCTCTAGAGCCCACACCTGCTCTGGTACTGCATTCTCTACCTGTGTATTTTGCACCATCATTTGGAAACTCATGCAGAAGGGACATGGTTTAGAGAATCGTGAAATTAATTCAGAGAGAAACGTGCACATGTTGATATTGTTCAAAAGTAGGATTCAGAGCAGAAAACCTATTTAGATTTTTCTCTTGTCCTAGTCAGCTATATTTGCTAAATTTGTCTGTGCCTGAGTTGTAGCAGGATTTATCTGGATACTACAGTGGAAGTCTTAAAATCTTAGAGTTTGTCATCTCAGTGGATCTTGCTGAGCCCAGGCAAACCACTGGCACTGGTGCACAAGTCTCAGGGTAAAATACACCTTGTTCAATGCAGTTTGGAATGAAATTACACTTTGGGAAGTCTTCAGCTCCTAGATTGTCTGGCTCGTGTGTGAGGTCAGTTAAGGAGAGAATTTCTTTTTTTATTACTGAACTAAGTAATTTTCTGTCATTCAGAGAATTACATTTTAGATATGTCACATAAATTAAGATGTTCTCCTAAAAATGACAGCAATTATTTATTTTACTGAATAAATGGACTGAAAAGTGACTTGGAGCAGAAATGAATCAGTATTGTGTAAACACATCATGTGACACAGATGAACTTTCTGGGTATCCTGTGTCTTTGTTGGTAAAATGTGTAGGAATATTACATTGAAATTATCAGAGATATTTTACTATTTGTCATAATCAAGATTTGAATTCACAGATTTTATATTTGGAAGTCTTGCATTAGATCATATGCTGCTCTGCATGGCTTCCTGAATTTTCTTCCCCACCAGTTCTGAAGCTTTTGTGAACAGGGAAGGGAAGGGAAACAAATTGTATCCCTGGCCTTGAAGTAAAAAAGGTCACCAGTGTCACTGCAAAGTGAGCCTCATGCAAGCCTTACCCAACCTACTGGAAGGTGATGAATATTCCATTCATCTGTAGAGTGATTATCCAGGAAAATACCACCCTTTTTTATACAGAGCTTGTTTTGAAAACATTCTTATGCTGTTTGTATGTAACAGTTGTTAATTTTTCCATGGAGCTAATCATGAATAGGAGCCATAGATTCCTGCAATCTGTCATTACTGTTGCTGACATGATTTTGTATCAACATTCAACAAAAAAAGCTGCCTGTTTTCAATTTATTGGTTCAAATAACATGTCCTTGCCTGAGGAACTACTTGCAAAATATTTTCTCCTATTATTTTTTCTGATGAATCTTTCTCTTTTGCTTTTTATATCTCCCTCCTTATATAAATATCAACTCAGTGATGGATTTCTATGTGAAACACACATTGTTGTCTAAATCTGTTTCCCCTTGGAACTCAGAAAAACTGAATCCTGGCTGTTTGAGCCTAGTAGTTCCCAGGCTGGCTTCAATGAGCATTTTTGGGTTTCACTGTCCTTTTTCATTACTTCCCTGCATAACAAACAGCCACTTGACATGGCAAAACCCCAAAAATCTTCTTATTGATATATGTGCAATATATATTTTCACATGGGTTTTACATTTTCGTTCTTTAATGACTCACTCAGGTTATTTTGTAGAGCAGTGTCCAATGTCTGTGTTTTAATGGCACATTACTGTGTTTTTAGTGGAAGTTACACTTCTACACAGACTTAAGACACAAAATGGATCTATGCATTGTCAGCAGTAACTGGAGTAAGAATTATGCTTACATTTATTCCTGATAAGCCTGATTTAAAAAATGAGATAAATTACTTCAGGTTGTGTTGTTGGGGGGCAGATTGGTAAATTTTAGAAAACTGAGATTAATTTTTAAATGCGTATAACCGTCTTGGAAAATTCAACATTTGCATTCCAACGCCAGGAATTTGTGTGAAGAATTTAGACTGATGGCCAAAATTCATGGTTGGCTGGGAAAAGGAGAGGATTGGCAGGTCTCCACAGTGCATAGAAAAACAAGTTTTCCATATGCAATCTGTTTTCTCCCATTTCACAGTTTTCCTGGTTTTGCTGTTGTGAGATTAGTGAAGATATTGTTGAGTGCTTGTTTAAGCATCCTTTCAAACTCTTTGAACATTTTGTTTGGCTACATGTTCTGTTGGGTTTTTTTTTTTCCCTGCAAAATCCAGCTTAATATTTGGAGTCTATTTTTCTTTGTTTTAGTCTGTTATCAGAACAAGTTTATACATAGCTGGTTTTAGTTGGAGTAAATGTGCAGGGAAGTATGGATGAATTTTCAGAAGTTGCTTCATTGCCAGTTTGGGCAGTAGTTTCAGTTTTCCATTAACATTGTCTTGAAGTAAAGTCTTCATCCTTTGTGATTTTTTCCTCCAAAATGAGTGTTGGCACTGTTTGGAGGGAGAAGTTAGGACTTGGCAAGACACTGTCAGTGTAACTTTGTGAAAAGTATTCTCCTTATGGTCCTTATGGATCCATATGTGGAACTGGTCTGATCATCTGTAACCAGCAGGTTGTCAGGAAATAAAAATATTTGCTTTCATGCTTTTTTTTAATCTCAAAATAAAAAGTGCTCTGTAAATCCTGGAAGAAATCTGCTCAAAGACTGTTTGTGTGAGTTTTTAAGTTTGTATGCTCTGAAATGTCTGTTATTAGCAGAGCCCTTAATGGGGAAATGAATGTTGGGTGTGACATGAGGTCAGTGACGTGACAAGTTAGTCAAACCAGGCCTTACACAGACATGTAAAAATTGCAAGATTATATGTATGTAGGCGTAATAGATACAGACATAATCTGGAAGCATAATAGATGTAACCACTTCAAGTAGAAACAGTTTGATAATAACGGTTCATTGAAAAGGCCGCGCTTCAAATCAGTAGTCTTTTTATTTTGCTTTTATTTGATGCAGGAGTAGGAGGAGCTTTTTGAGACAAAGCCTTCTAATGGACTGTAAATGAAATCAGAGGAAAGGATGAAAGTATGCTGGAATGGTTTTTCACCTCTCTGAAACTATTTTGTGGAGTTTCCAATTTAGGTAAAGGTGCTTCTGACACCATTGAGTTAAGGGGTATCCATCTCAGGTGACTCAGAGTTCCACTTGGTTGACCCCAAGAGATTTTCCTTTTCTACTTCAGCTTTTTTGCAAGTTACTGTACCCTGTCAGTCATCTTGTCTTTGAATCTCGGGGTGATAAAGATGTGGGAGGCAACAGCTGAACTGGAAAGAGTATTTCATAATGGCCCTGAGTCAGACAGCCAAATCCAGCATTTCAGACTGGCAAGCAGTGTGCCAAGAAGAATAAATCCTTTTTGCTGTGTCCTGGATCCCTTCACCCACTCCTAATAACTTCATCAGCTGAAAACCAAGCAGAGCAGACTCTGTGAAATCTAATGAGTTGAGACCTGCTCAGGCATATTTACTGGGAATAAGTGATCATGCTGATTTAAGGAGAAGGGTAGTGGAAAATCTGTAACTATGTCTTTTATTCCTATTAGCTTTGATTGTGTGAAGTTACCGTGTAATTGCCCCATTTGTCTGAATGATCTTTTCTCCTCCTAGCTGGGTTAGTGCCATCATCTTGTTCAATAAAAGCCTGTGAATTATGTGTACCAAACACATGCCTGTGGATGGTCAGTGTAATGTGCATAGCACATCCCAGCACCAGAGCATGACGCTACAATTAATGAGACAATTAATGGTCTCTTATCCTTTTCCTTCTAAAACTTCCATTTGGGAATACATCCATAGCTAACATTTCTTTAGAGTGGGATTTTCAATTTAAGCTTTGTCCTGGGATGGTAACTTTCTTAAGGGTTTTGTTCTCCTTGAATTTTTATGTGATAGTTTTAACTGTAAGATTCAGATTACCACACGTTAGGCAAGTTTTACTTCATTTTCACACTTGGCATCAACTTACATTTCTGATGACTATGATTAGCACAAAATAAAGCATTTTATGTGCCTGGATCTTGGATGTTCCAATAGGCTTATTTTTGTTGGATTCTGATTTTATTCAAAACAAGACAACTTTCATGGAAGACCAGATTTTTGTAGGTTCTCTTGTGTTGTATTTTCTTCTGTATGTAGTTCCAAGTATTTTTCAGGATTAGGTTAACAGGATTACAGAAATACATATTACAAAAGTAGTTGTGTAGAAAAAAGTTAGTATGCAGCTGAGTTTACACCCTCTGCTTTCTTCAGTCTTAATTAAATTTGACACTCAATGATAATAATTAAATTTACTGATTCCCATGACCAACCAGAAAGTACCTTGTGATGTTTGTGAGTGAATATGTATTTGTTCCATACCAAAGCAAAGCTGTCCAAATCCCCTTGATTATGCTGCACTATAATCATGAAGGTCCTGTGTAAGTACCTCTATGAACTCTTGCAATGAGGGATTTTTGACACCCATAAGTATCTGGTTATTATTGCCAGCATTCAGCTCTCTTGCACATGAATCCATAATCAGCATTTTGCTAGAGGGGATGCTCCAGTTCTGGTAAGACATTGGAGATTTCTGCATGATTACTGTCATTAGCACAAAGGCACTGATGATTGAGCAGAGCTTTTACTGTTTCACCAGGGTCTCATAAACAAAAATAATCTGGAACACAGGATAAGAACTTTTCTAATAACCCCTCCACCCCAACAAAAATACACAAAAAAGGGATATTACAGCTGGAATATGCTTCTTGAATGGACATGATTTAATCACATTTATGACTCACAGAAGTGTATTTCCAGTCCACAGAACAGAAGCCAGAGTGCAACATTCTCATTTGTCTCTATGACCCAAACTTCTTCCTCTTTCTTTCATGTCCTCTGTTGAGAAGTTTTCTGTACAAAAGCTCGTCAAATGGGACTCAAATGGCACTTTTGAACCCTGAAATAAAAAATGAAGTAAAGCAAAGCTTCCATCAGTGAAATCTCACAATTAATAATTGTCCCATCTGTTGGTAACATTCTGCCTGGAGCCAACAGCTGTCCCTAGTTCTCAGCTACACAAGAGAGGTTCGTGCCCTGAACTCTTAGAGGGATAGTGCTTTTATCAATTTTTGGTTGTCATCTATCATTTAGCCCCCTACTGATACTTTCTTGTTAATTGATTGAGCACTATTAACCAAGCTGGATGACAGCCATGCAATTTCCAGGGAGGTTAAGTGAACTTACATGGAGGGCAATGGCTGGGTAGGGCTAGAAGGTCTGATTTCACCATCCCATTAAAAGAAGGCTGCAGTTTAAGCCTGAGGGTCGAGGTCTCAGCCCTGGTAGGTACTCCCTGCAGGTGGCTAGCTGGAGGGAAGAGCTGGGAGTGCTTCCAAAGAGTGTGTGGGGACAACAAATACACTGAAAAGACACTGCAGGTTAATAAATAAAAGCATAGTTTGTCCTGTACTGTTACCTGTGGTGGCATTTCAATGCCCTGCCCACAACTGACCTGGCTGTTGTTGTTCACAGAATCTGCAGTGGGCACGGGATGTGCTGCTGGGCAGCGGGGTGCCCTGGCAGCAGCTGAAGCACATGCCTGCACAGGGCCTCTTCTGCGAGAGGAACAAGACCAACTTCTTCAACGTAAGTTTACACAGCTGATAAACACAGCTCGCCTTCTCAGCCATCCCTGCAACACCTGTTTCTCATTTGAAAGGTTTGCAAAGGGATGGGGATGGGAAATTCCATACAGGCATGTTAAACAAGCCATGAGCAGCTGAAGGAAAGGAGAGTTACAGAGGTATTTACTGGGTGAATATCTCTCTCTTGAAGGGAAGTACACTAGAAGGATTATTTCTGGTGAGCTTGAAAATATGGGGACAGAAGCACGGACATTTTTTTCAGTTATGCATCATTTATGATATATTTGATGGCTGAGCCCTCTTTAAAAATTCTAATTTTGTTCATCTAATTATCCTCTTGTTTATTGTTGCTCAACTCGAACTGCACTTCTCAGGATATAAAAACAGTGCTCTTTGGTGTAAGAAATCTCCTGAGTTGGAAGGAGCTTTCTTGTGCTCTGCTCTCTGTAGCATGGCTCAGCAGAAAGTGTCTCCAAGCCCCACAGTGAGGCAGTAGCACTGACAGAGAGACTGTGCCTGTGTGTGTGCCTCTCACTGGCACAGAGACTGTCCCTGTGTGTGTGCCTCTCACTGACATGGGACACAGAATGCTTCTGGGACTCACTTGGGCATTTATTGGTCAAATTCCCTGCTGTGATTGCCACTTGCACACTGCTGTTGTCTTTGGTATCTTTGGCTTTTCTGTGGTATGTCCCAGGGGTTTTGCCTTTTGTTCTTTTGTGGTAGGGTTCTTCAGCAGTTCTGGTTTGCAGTGCGTGGTGAGAGCCTGGAGATGCTCTGCTTGTCATTCTGGGCTGAGTACAGTCCAGATCTGTTATGTGGTTGCCTGTGATGGCAGTGACAAAATTTTGTGTCTCTTGTTTTTCCATCCAGTACTTCTGTTTTAATGTTGGAATTGTGAAATTTATCTGTTAGCATCTGTCTTCATTTTTGCTGTATGTTCTGTCAATTAGCACCTCTTTGCAAACCTCTTTTAAGTACAAGGTAAGTGCTCTTCTCTGTTTGTAATCCTTCAGTTGGGTTGAACACCTCAGGAATGGTTCAGAAATGATTAATGCATCAGTCTGCAAAAAGGGTTTCTTTATCATTACATCTTTCTGGAGAGAAGTTCTGATTAACAGGCCAGCAACTGAACACCATGCTCCCATCTGATCACTCCCCTCCCATACCCTCCATGGGATGGGGAGGAGAATCAGAAAAAAAAGGTAAAGCCCATGGACTGAGATCAGTTAAAAAATTGAAATAAAAAAATATTATACTAATAGAAATTAAAAGGGAGGTAAGAAATAGAGAGGAATAAAACCCCAGAAATACAAGTGATGCACAGTACAGCTGCTCAGCACCTGCTGACTGATGTACAGTTCCCCAGCAGCACTGGGCCCCTCCCAGGCAGCTCCCCCCAGTTTCTGTACTGGTCTCTGTCCATCCTCTGTGCCACCCTTTGGCCAGTTCCAGTCAGCTTTCCTGGCCGTGCTCCCTCCCAGCTCCTCGTGCACTTCCTCACTGGCAGAGCCTGGGAAACTGATTTAGAGTAAGCACTGCTTAGCAACAACTACAACATCAGTGTGTTATCAACAGTATTCTCACACTGACTCCAAAACACGGCTCTGTACCAGCTACTATGAATAGAATTAACTCTATCCCAGCTGAAACCAGGGCACAGCCTGAGAGGGCAGACTCAACGGTGGTGGCCTGATTGATGGCTGCTTGGCTTTGTGCTGATTTCCCTGCACTGTCTTTCCCTACAAAAATCCTGCTGTGATTAGCCCCTCACACTGCTGAATGCTTGGACTCAGATTCACAGAGCATAAAGTATTCTTGTGGAAATAAATGGAATTATTTGACATGCTTCAAGCCAAGTGTGAACTTTGCATGATCAAGGCTGACTTGTTCATCTCTGCAGGGTTAAGTGTCAAAAGTATTCTGTTTTAATGTACGAGGAAGATGAGCAGTAGGGAACTGAGAGGTGTGTATAAGGTAGTGTGTCTACTTGAAAATGTGAATTACCACATTAAGAGAGATCAGTGGTTGACCTAAATCTTGTCTAGTTTTTGAATGCTAATACTAGCTAATTTAATTTAAAGAGATTCCACTATATTCCTAGGTGGAATCTTCTAGCATTATTTCAGAAAGTAATTATTTCTTACTCTGCATACTGATATTTTTTATACTCTGAAGGATGAAAAGTGCTTGTATAGATACTAGACAGCAGTATAATAATGTTATTTTGTAAATCAACAAAAAACTTAATTCCCATAATTGATTTCTTTAATCTGAAATTAGATACACTTTGAAAGAAAAGACAACCTTCAAAAAAAGCTATATGCTGGCCCAGTGCAATATGTTGGGAATACTGGAAAAGATAGAAGGTATTTGTAAATGATATTCTCAGTTTGAGCTTGGGTCTGTCAACATACAAAGATAGTGTCAGACTGGAGTCCTCCATGTAGACCACTGTCTCCAGGCTTTAGAAATTTTGGTTTGGAGATGAACTCCAGTGTCTCAGCTGTGGGGACATCTCGACTTACTCCTGCATGCATGTAGGTTAGTCTTCCTGGTAACAGGCACGAGTTTAGCATGATAAAATATTTTGGTGGTCTCATTTTCTACCCAGCTATATTTTCAAAATCCTCTTCAAGTAACATTGTGTGAAGCATGTGGCATTAATCCAGAACAGATGACACAGACTTAGCAGAGTGAGAAAATCCAGATCTGAGAGGGAAAGGGCTACAAGTGCCCATGACAAAAAGCTGGTGGTGTCAGCTGACATTCCAGAATTGGACAAACCTAAATCTCTGAACAACTTGGAAAACAACCTCTCAGCTCTGCATTGACCTTGCCTGGGTTAAACCACAACTATTCTGTTCTCATGCAAAGCTCCCAGCCAGGCAGTGGGGAAGAGACTGAGCTGCACCATCTGGGTCAGAGCTCTGGTGTGTCATCCCCTGTGCAGATGGCGCTGCAGCCCACTGTCCCAGCTCCTGTCTTCACGTACAAACTTGGGTGATAAAACACAAATTCTAGCACTCTGCAAAAGTAGTCTCATCTAATCTTAGAAATTAAATGGCCAACCTTAAGATTTTCTAAGCTTATTAATGTCCCCCAGGGTTATTTCCAACAGAAACCTTTTACTCAGAGTTTATTTGCTTCCGTAAAATGCCTTTGGTTTTCTGTTTTTGGGAACTCTTCAGCCTTCATCATACAGAGGAGTTAAATGCATGTCTCAGGGGTTTTCTGTAGATACTTTACTACTGGGATACCTTTTTCTGCTGCAGCAAGTAGCACTGGTGTTTTTAATCTCTCATAGAGAAGATTTAGGGTTGTTGAAATTACAGCTGACTCAATTTTACAAGTACAAACAACAGAGTGCAAGAGAGAAAGCTAGCAGCTCCTCCCAGACATTTTATAAATCATGCATACTCCTAGTAGAATTATTTATGAAATGTTTATGACAGCACTGTATGAAAAGAAATAAACCTGGGTAAAGCTGTCTCTTGTTAAATTCTACTGCAGAATTGCTGGTCTGGATCCGTGTGTCACGGGCTGTTGTATAATTTGTTACCTGTCACTCACCTGCAACTCAAATGAGCAAAAAAGGCATGTTCAGTTAGCCCTGACTTTTCCTCATTTGACGTATTAGAATAATGTCAGGATGCTCAGAACTTCCCTTTTTCAGTTCTAAGGAAAAATAGTGTTACTGCATTATTGTACCAATTTGTTTCCTGAGCAGTAAAGAAAGGCCCTGATTTTCTGTAAGCAGAGGTTTTTGCATCTTTATGGCTTTCTTAGTGATGGCAATCATATGAGTGAATATTGATGTTGGATTTTAAGGAGTTTTAGCTGTGCTCCTATAAATTACTGTCAAATCTGTTTTGTTTGGCCATTTCTCTCTTATATGTACAGGTACATTCCAGCTTTTCTCCTCTTTTTCTCAGTGTGAGTGTAAATATATACAGAGTTGGTTGTGTTTTTTTTTTTAGGATGGCTGCAGGATGGTTTCTATAGTAACTAAATTAGAAATTATTTCAGCAGGAAGAAAAAAAATCCCAATATATTTCTTTATATAGTAGGGCACTTCCTTATATATCCAGATTTCATGGTACTATTAATAAAACAAAGTTAAACTTTGTGCACAGATGATGGGCATTGATCAGGCTGTGGGTAGGTGGGGATTGTGGAAGAAGCATTTTGGTAGTTGAGCTCCACGTACCACCAGCAAGTTCTCCATATGGTTTAATATACACTGTTTGTATTTTCCTGGCACATCTTCTGTGGTAATAATAATCTGTTGTAATAAAGATCTTCATGTCCATCTTTGGTAACTGTTCCCCACAGACAAAAGCTGTGCATGCACACCATATACTATAGTGTAGACACTGATGTGCATGAAGTCTTGCTGTAAACTGTTATGGATAATTGTTCTATTTTTAATTCCAAAAGCAATGCAGTGTGTTTATTCTCTTCTGTATGTGTAAAGCCCTTCATTCCATGGTCTGGGCAAGCAGGGTCAAATGAAGGTGGGGGCATCCACTGAGCGCCTGAAGCTGGAGACAGCAGAGTTCCCTTTATTTTGCCTTTGTTCATGCCAAGTGTGGCTGGGCACTGGCAGGAGACTCTGCTGAGCAGAAGGGTGAGCTCTGGACACTGAGCAGTTGGAGTCTAAAGCTGGTGCTGCAAGTTTCTAAAGGTCGTTCTTATTGCACAGCATGGTGTTGCCCAGTGGGAGCTTTCTCTGGTACTCTCTGTGTAGCTGCTTCTTCCCAGCTGTGTTCCAGGCTGAGTTACATCTGCCTGTCTTAAGAGGAAAGTTGGTTCTGGCAAGGAGAGCAGGGTGCTCTTCTGGCATTCTGTGTGACCAGAGCCATACAGGTGAATTGGAGATGCAGAAAAGAAAGCTCTTATGAAGTCAATATCAGGGACAAACAGGCAAAACGCCTCAGCTCTGCTGGAAGTTGGGCAGTTCTATCAAGGAAATTTCATTTTATGCCTCAATTGTTTTTATACATTCCCATAGATATACATCACTGGTCACTGTCAAAAATATAGCATTGAGTGAACATATGGGATTTTCTTTTGATCTAATCAGCTGTGGTTTGTTTCTCTCCCATTTCCTGAAGTGTAACCTCAGCATTAATGATTCTCACACCTTTGATTAAAATGAAAGATTTGTTACAGAATTTAATGTCTCTGTTAGAGACAAGTGGCTATATATCATCCAAGAGAAGAGGGAAATCCATTAGTGGTGCTCTAAACCTATTTTAGATGTGTGTTCTGCCCATCTGAGCTTGCTATTAGTGTTGGCTTGAAGAAGCCCCGAACAACACACAGTGCCAAGGGGCAGCTCTTCAAGGTTGCTTGAGACAACCTGACTGAAACCTGCCATGTACTTGAAAACTTGAAGCTGGAGGCAACAGCAGACTAAAACCATTTTTGTAGAAATCTTACTGCTCTGCTTTCCTTCCTGTCCTTGGCTGGTGAGAGAGATCTGAGTTACCCTCCTCCTGCTCATAGCTGATGTGTCTCTTTTTGGTTGGCAAATGTGCTTGCAGCTCCCAGACATCTGCTATGTGTGGAACATGAGCCTTCCTACCAAACCACTGCCATTTAAATCAGACTGGGGGGAAATGGAAAAAACTTGAAGAATATTACTGTGCATCCATGGAGTTGAGATTGTGCCCTCAGCATGGTGAGAGATGGAGTTTAATCATGTAAAAACAAATGATTATATATTAGTTTTATCATGATTGGTTCTAAAAGAAGTTGGTCTTTTAGTGCTTCTAATGCTTCATGTGAAAATGAGTATGAGGGGTTGCCAACTCAAATTAAAAAAAAAAAAAAAAAAAAAAAAAAAAAAGAAATCACAAGGGACATCCCAGAAATCACAAGGGTTTAGTTATCCCATTTTGCTGTTCATACTTCTGAGTCTTTTGGATGCCATTTTTATGCAACCACAAGGGAACAGAAACCATAAAGGAATCATAAAAAAAAAAAATGAAAAACCCACTTTGATTCCAGCAACTAGATAATGTTTGAAGCAAGTTATTAGACTTAGTATCATTTAATATGCAGAAACAAGCATCCAGAAAAGGTTGACCTCCACCATTGACACTGTGTAGTTGCACTAAACAAAACAGTAACGATACCATAATGACAACATATAATAATAGTCTAAATCTTTATCCTACTACTTATTTTTCTTTTCTGCACTTAGGCTGGGTAGATAAGGACATCTGGTTAGGAGATAGTTAAATTCCTACCTACTTCAGAAGATAGCATTGTCTTTAATCTCTTGAGGGGATGGCCATATTATAAATGTCAGTATTTTCCCTGGGTAGGAACAGGTCCAGCACAAGCACAAGGGCTTGCTCTGCTTTGTGGAAGGGCTGTTCAGTAAAGCAGCTCCTCCTGCCAGCTCTCCACCGACTGGGAGGTATTCAGATGTTAAGTAAAAGACATCTCTGTGCTACATATTTTCTCCCTGTGCTAGGAAGAGCAAGCTACTGGGTGAAGTGCTGTGACAGTTTGGGAGCTGGTGCTGTCAGCAGTGCTGGGCTGTGCTCAGGAGGCTCCTGCAGTGGAGCCTGTGCTGCAGAGGGGCTGGGAGAGCCGAGGCTCTCCTCAGGCACAGACAGCACAGACCTTGCTGCTCTGCCTCACGTGGGCTGGAGCTGCCACACTGCCTGCCTGGCCTGCTGCCCTAGGAATTTTAACAAGGATTTCATAGCTTTTCCTACGTTCCTGAATAATGACATTATAGAGCTATTGTTCTTCATCTGTGTGAGGAGACCATTTCTGGTGTGGTGAAGACATATTTGTGTGGAAAACTGCTGGGAATAAATGAAAAACCCACCAGGAGTCCCTTCTGAGCCAAATGATTCTGTGATCATATGCCTTAATTTGTAAATACAGTCAGTTGTATAAATGGCAGATATTTCATGGTTACAGTACAAGCTAAAGTTTGTAAGACTGAAAAATGCAAACAAATCATTCTTTTCCCATTCTCTTTTCCTTGTTTTTCTTCCTTTTTGGTCTTTGCTAGTTGTCTCCATTTCCCTTCACTGTATCTTCTGCAGAGCAAAATAATGTTGCAGGTGTGATGCTTTCAGCACTCATCATTGAATGTTCCTTAAGCCATGGGATAGAGGAACTCCTCCTAAAAAAAATCATTGTCTTACCTGCCTGTATTCAGGAAAACATATTTTTATTGATTAAATATGATTCTTATTTACAGGGTTACTTTTTGCATCTAATCTAGAAATTGGCAGGGGCGGGGGGTTGTTTTTAATGACCACTTAAATTTTGGACAAGCTGATTCATTAAAATGAGGTGATAGCCCAGCCCTTTTCTCAAACCATGACTGAAAGTCAATTTTATGAAACTGAATGTATGAACGATTAGTGACTCTGACTCTGTTGCATTTACTGAGGTTTTTCTCTTTGAAATAGGCCAACTGTCTCTTTGTGGAAAGAGGTAGCATTTCAAAAATCAACATATCTTAGTCAAGTAATCATATTAATGTCCATTGTTTTTCTTGTCTGTCACGGTAAATGGCCTCTTCTGGGGAAAGGGGAAGCAGGAAAGTGTGATACACGTTGTCCCTACAGTCAGAGTTAAAATTAAACTATTTCTTTTCTGACTTTACCTTTGACAGTTATTCTTTTGTCAGTAAAAAGCCATTTTCCATATTTGCCCCCTGTTTTTCCGTTTGTAAGGTTAATGTCATTCTACTCATCCATCTCCTGTCTGTAGGCCTGATTTTCTGAGTCTGTGGAAGATTTTAGCCTCCTAGTAGTGGCTGACTTCTTTCCCAAGGGCAGGTTTCTCAGGAGAACCTTTTCTCAAAACAATCTTAGTAAATAACTGTCCTTTCTCAAAACAATTTTGTACAGCTGTGTGTTTGTGTTTCTCTAGTTTCACCAATGGGATTAGGGAGGTGTCATTCCTGTTCACCAATCATGTTAAGTCTATATCAGAACTCCTTATAAAAGGTAGTAAGAATTAGACAATAAAGCCTTCTTTATGCTCTTTGCCTTCTGAAATATTTGAAGTCTCTCATGTCCTACAATGACACCTGTCCACTGATTTTCTAACATTTTTGTTGAAGGAGTGCTTTTAGTAGGTAGAGAGGAGTTTGTTCTCTCATTCTCTCTCACTTGCCCTCGTGTGCTCACTCTTTTAGGCAACCTTAACACCAACTCTGGGGCCAAAGGTGAACAAGGAGTTAACTGTGCAAGTGAAACTTTCATAGTGGTTGGCTTGAGACCAGAAACCCAGCAAGCAACGAAGCCTTAAAGTTGCCTATAAAAAGCTAGATAACTTTTTCAACCTCTGCCCAACATGTTATTTACAGTTCTTCACTCCATCCTCTTGGAAAAACAGAACTCATCAGTGAAAAATGTCCGTTGTTCACAGAGTTTTCTGTCTCAATATATACACTCTGTTCTTCCTGGCCAACTTTGCAGGCTTCCAAGACCCAGTAAAGATGCCAATAAATCTAAATCCCTGGAGATACGAGCATGGGCTTTGGAGCTGTCGCTTGTGCCAGGGGATATTAAACAGCTATTTTTTTCCATTCTGTTTCCCTAGGAAAAGTTTCTTCTTTTGTTGAGTAGATGAATTTCTAGGCAAAGGTAAGCAAGGGAGCACATAACCCTGAAATAAATGAAGCTATTGCTTTGTGGAAGAGAGATTGTCATGGAGATTGTAGTGTGTTACAGGACATAGAGCAGTTCTTTTTAAACCTGAATCTTAAAAGTCTAACAGCAACCATTCCACCCACTCTAGACAGTATTTGAAAAGTGGAGGCTTGCTGGAATACTGTGTGATGAGTGTCCTTTTACAAATGTGTAATGAATAAATCCATAATTTGATTTTTCCATCTGCTAGCTGTATATCAGATACGGGTGGGAGAGCTACCTTTGGGCACTTAATGGGATTACTTTTACACTTGGATTGGCTCCTTTCCTCTTAAAAAAATTTAAAAGGATTTTTTAACTAACTTAAAATTTTTAAATACAGTAGCAGAACAGAGTTTTAAAGGTGGTGATCCATGAAAGGTCTTTAAAATACATGTTTTTATATTATATGTGTACTACATGTCTGTTATCCATTTATCAGACTAGTTTTTGCAGATTCTTACTATGAGTTATTTCTCCTAATTTTATCAGGGGAATAAATGGCAAGAACAGTTACATCAGTGTAGACTGCTGCATAAACAAAACCAAGCAAACAAACCCAGAAAAGACTAACTCTGGAATCTTCGAAGAAAATCTAAGGCATAAAATCGAATCTTTAATTAGCTGTCATTAGCTTTCCTTTCTCCTACAAATTCCTACAGTCTCTCTCTGAAAGCTTTGACACAGAATTCCTATTAATATCCATGTGTGGAGTTCACACAAGAGTGTTGAGCAGGCCAATGTGCATGTGTCTGAAGTGGTGAAGTTGTACCTTTTCTCTTTAAATACCCCCTTCTTTTGTTTTAAACTGGTGGCATCACTCTGAGGAACATTTATGTAATGGACCTAGAGCCAGAATCAAGACATACTCAGGAGAGATTTCTTCACTGCTTCCTTCTTAGATGAAACTGTGTGTGATAAAGCCAAGATGAACGGTGCTTTTTGATGAGCTGTTTCCACCAGTTGTATGTTCAGAGGATTCTGTGATGTTAACCAAGGCAGTTTCCTCTGCTGTACATTCAATTTTGGAGATATTTCCACGACTGCTTTTGTGTATCTTGCTCAGTACAGCACTTGTCTGTTCCATATTCCAGGTATGGCAGAGTTTTTTTATTCCTGTATCTTCCCTAATCTCACTCTGAAGGTGAAAGAGCCCAAATGGCAGTTAGGGAACAGAAAACCACTTCCATCAGACAAACAGCTCATCTGCCTTTCTAGAACCCCATGAAAATTTCCTTCTGATCCAGTGATGGTTTTAATTTACCTGGAATTATGGTAATTGATTATAACTTTCATCCTTGTAGAAAGAAGAGAATTAATACTGAAATTACCTTTGTTTTATGAAACAAGTGTATTAAATGGGAAATATTCCAGGAATTTCAATTTTCTGGAAAAGGATATAAGTTTTTCTATGGATATACACTGCCTCAGTGCAAAAATGAAAACAGAAGAATGTGGGATGAGAGCAGCATGATGAAGATCTGTGTGTACCTGTGCAAGCAGGTAGCATTTATAGATAAATATTTTTAACTTAATGGCTACAGCAAGATATAATTGGCCAAGTTAAGAAGGTGAAGATGCAGGAGGTAAGATGGCAGATGATGATAAGTAAGAGCTTGTTTGTTGCTGTGTAGGCTGACCAGTTTTCTGGCTGGCTGCAATGTCACTGCGTGGAGCTGAAATGTGGACATTGAAGTGGGAGTTCTCTGAGTAATAGTACTCCATCTTTTGGCAAAATTCCTAAAGTCAGAGGAGTAAAAACGTTGAATATTGTATAGTGTGTTATTGTTCCAGACTCTTTGGCTCCTGTGGAGGAGGTAGGATTTCCTGGCATAATATGAACACTTTTGGAGTTTGCGTGGTAGCTGCTGTGGGAAACAGCAGGGGTTGACCACTTAGACAAGGTGACTTTCTCAGCCTCCTGAAAGGAATTAAAACAGAACAGGATTGAGTGGGTGAGTGAAAGTAATGAAGCCCATAGTGGTCAGTATTTCAGCATGCTCCTCTGAACACTCAGATGTATTACTCTAATCCGACAAGGGAATTTCTGTAAGAGCTTGAGTGACAAATGGCTTTTTTCCAGGAGCTTTATGGCCTTTGTTCCTTCCAGTTGCCTCCACTTCATCTCCTCCAGTTTGCTTACTCACCTCCTGTCAATAAAGTTTCACAAATTCGGCTTTTATGGAGTTGTTTAATTTGTCTATAGGTTAGAGGAAGGAAAATCAGAAAAATAGCCACCACAAGCTTTTCACTTGAAGCACTTTCTAGCAGTTAATCAGAATGAATTATGAATTTTTCTGGCTATTTGGTTTGCTGACACAGTAAAAAATCAGAACTGAAAACTCCTACTAGGTCATTTTCTATTTAAATCTTTATCTCTTCAGCTGCTCCCTGTGTGTATATTCAAAATGAATTAGCACTTAGACTATGATCTCCTGTTTAGCAGACTGAAACTAGTGGGAGTCATTAATACAATGGCATTTTCTTAAGTATTCAGATGTTTGAGATAATTTAATGAGCTTGGTGTAACAGCTAAAATGATTTCTGTTTACACATCCCAGGCTTATTCCTCCTGACAGACTACACTAAGGGCTTAAAAGTATGTGTTGGGGTTTGTTGCTCATTTTTTCCTTAATTAATGGTATAAATATCAACTAAAGCATTTCAGAATCACTGGGCTCCAGTTATTTCAGTGATACTGAAGTGACTAAAGTATTTCCAAGTGGGAAGAATGTGAACAGACCTGAAGATAGACCAGGCTTTTATGTCCATGTAGCTCATCCATGGAGAAGTGTTTCAGCCATCCCAAACTCTGGGACACTTGAGCACTGCCTTCTGTCATGGGTGATCTGTTTAATATAAAGCACATCTTTTATGTTTGTAATCCATGTGTGTCACAGCTAGGGGCAGAGTCAGTGTTAAAAAAGCTGAAATGGAACCATAAATCAGATTTTAAAGAGAAGTAGGGCTTGCAGGCCCGTGTGACTGTATAATGAAGATGGGATTTCTGAGGTGAGTGCAGTGCAATGATTTCAAAGGTATTTTCTTGGTAGCATAAGGGAAAATACTCATAAAGGGAATGTAAGCGCTGAAATGAAATGCACATTCCAAATACTTTGTAAGCTGAAATACTGACAATGGGATAAACTTAATCCTTAAAAATTGTATTTAGTGACACATAAAGGTGCTGTTTTCATGCCTGTAACACAGTAGTTTTTTCAACAGGCTTGAAAGAAAAACATATGGCTTTGTTTGCCCTTAGACTGACAGCTCTGTACTAATGGTCTTACTGAAAATTACTTACTTCCCAGCAGGTTTCAGGTCAGGATATTTTCATTGTAATTTTTTTTCCAATTAATAAGAAAGCAAAAGCATTTTTCTGAATTATTTATACTAAAGAGAACATTACTTTCAGGACCAACAAAAATAATACTTCACGTTTTCTAGTATTTCAAATAAAACATGCAACTATGTACACAGACATTTTCTGAAAGTTAAGCTTATTTCAAACAAAGAGATTTTGGAAGCTTAGGCTTTTACTATTTTTTTTTAAACCCTTCTTTTCAATATTTAAATTGCAAATAAGCAATATTCTATATAGTTTATAAACAGAACGCTAAGCTATAAAAGTATAAGAAACTTAGAAATTTAAATTAACAGCAGTGAGTGTGTTCCAGCTGGAGGGAGTCTTGGTCAGGAAACAGACTTGGGTTCTCAGCATTGCTAGGTTGTTTTACAGAATTTCAAGTGAAGAATTTTACCAAAAACCCCAGTGTTGATTGCTTTGGAGATCATCAGTGTTTTGATGTGAAATTTCAGAACACTCAGTTGCCCTTGCTGACATTCAGAAATATCAACTCCTGTGCCATAAAAGTTATTATTCCAGGTTGTGCCCCTGTCACCCGGGCACTTAGAAAGCAGAAGGATTTGAATTAGGGAGGAAAAGAGGAGACATAGACAGGATTTAACTGCCTTACACATTTCCTGCCCAGGGAGTTCTCAGCCCAGGATTTAGACAATCAGTCAATGTGACTCTGCTGACGAAGTGTGGGAGAAATAATTTTAAGCAGAAGGGTGGGTTTCTGCTTTGTCAATCAGTAGTCAGTGAGTATTGCTCTCTTTCTGAAATGGTTGCTAGAAGCCACAGCCACTGTTTTCTGGGCTGAGCATCACGGTGGCAGGGTAGGCAGGTAAACCATTCCCACGTAGGCCTATTTTCTGGGTTATTTTGTCACTGTCTTCTCAATATGTCACTTCTCTCCCTTCAAAATGTGACAAGTCTCCACATGCTTTTTGTGAATAATTGAGCCAGGATAAAATTTCCTGCCTCTGTATGTTCTCAAATCGATAAGGTAAAGCAAAGCAAAGTGTCTTTCTTCCTGAAAACTTCTGTCTGAGAGCTGTCTCCAGCGGCAGGCTGGAGCTGACAAAATGAAAGGCCCACCAGGAGATGAATCTGAATCTGAAGTCTTTAAAGTATGTGGGCAGCAAGGTGAAGACAGCAAGATGATGAACTGCAGCTTTCTGTTCCAAGTCTCCTTTCAGCTTCATTTATTCCTATTGCTACCTTTTGACATCCTCCTCTCCTATTTTTCTGTTTGCACTTGTTCTTTCTTCTTCCATTTGCCCTTTTGAGAAGAACAGTTCGAATGTCATGTGGACAAATCATTTGATATGATTTTACATTTGTTTGTCTCTAGACAGACAGCATATGGTCCCTCTGAAATTCCCAAAATCATAGCTTTATCTGTAGAAATTGCTGTTCTTGAGTAAGTTTTTCAGGCATAAAATTATATCAAATTCAGTTCCAGCACTGATGGAAAAGAGAAATTTTCCTGGGAAATATGTATAAAAGACCACAAAATTTGCCTCTCTGGATTAGACAGGGGTTTCTAGGCAAATATTTCAATCTGGTAGCTATTGTTATCTGACTCTTTGCAAGATTGAAAATACCTGAGTTAAAGGAGGCAAATACTGCTGCTGGAGGAAGTTCCTCTAGGTCTTGCACTGAACTGGAAACTTCGGATTACTCTTATCTCTGCAAGGAAAAAAGAAGTCATCTATAAGTGAAAACAATGTCCTACTTCCTTAAAAACAAGATGTGAAATCTACCTCTGCTAAGTGGAAATAGAGTTCATGCTAGGATTTACAGTGCATATCCTTCAAACTGAAAAAAAACACCATTTGAAAATGAAACAGAATTTCAAATGACCTTAACAAACTCATATGCTGTGTTTGCAAGGAAAGCTGGCATCCTTATCTCAACAGTGCAGAGAGGCCTGCAATCTTTCTGAACATTCATTATTCACCCTAGAACATTTCATGGAGAAATCCCAGTGTGCAGAAGTGTAAAATCGTTTCCATCTGGCTCCTGGTATTGTGGCACTGGGGAGCACATGCTAGAGCTCACATATGTAGGTGATTCTGGCTGAGGTGTTCATCAGACTTTTCCTGATTGTTATTGATTTGAAGATAGGAAGATTTTTAAACAAAAAAATTTAAATGAGGCTTCAAGTAGGAAACATGGAGTGCAGTACAAGCTTGTCAGTTTTAATGGTCTGGAATAGTGCTTTGCACTCCTCCTTTCCCATAGCTGCAGGACAAGTATAGGACATGGTCTTTGAGGATTACCAGTTGCACCTAGGATGATTGTTTTCCTTTCTCAGAGATGGTTTGCTGAGCTGAAACTATTCATTCTGGGTATTTATTTTTAAAAGGACAAATGTTAGGTCATCTTGTTGACTCTGGGCATGTTTCAAGTTCCCTGTAATTGCTCTGTCAGTCTTTTTCCCATCCATCCTTCCTTGCCAAAATGCATAAAGCCACATTGTTTTGTTGCTGTATCACCTAAATTAAGTTTAAAAAGCAGTAGAAGTTAGCTGTTTCTACAGCCCTCGTTTGCACAGTGTCTCCAACTAATAATAGTGTATCATCCTTTACCCTTAATCAGCCAGAAGACTTAAATATTGTGTCCCAAATACTGCTCTGTATAACAGTCATGAGTGAAAAGGCCTTTGTTTTTAGGTGGTGTTGAATCTGAACCAAGAAGGGCAGCGGGATGGAGCCAGCCACCCTCTGCAGCAGCCTGGAGCAGCTCTGGGAGCAGGAGTGCCTGAACCAGGGCTGCAGCGTCCAGGGATGTGTGTGGGTGCCTGTGAATAACTCAAGGACATTTCTGACACCAGCACCAAAGGTTTAATCCCTTTCTATGAGCACCAGGTAGTTTTTTACCCACTTGTTCTTCACAACCCTTCTGAATTTGGAGCATCTCTGTAACATCCCGTATCCAGAACGTGAAAATCCTGTGGTGTGTTGTTGGTTCCCACAGGTACAGGCAATGCCACTCAGGCTTCATCGAGCAGATGTGTTTTTTAACTCAGGTAACTAATTTGGAATTATTTTGCTCCGTAGCACCGTAAGTTATGTACACCTGCACATGCAAATATTGCAAAATTCCTTCTGCTTGTGATGGTTCAGACAAGTGACTAATGTATGCTGTAGGAGTCTGCAATGCAAACATGGGAAATACCATGGTGATTAACAAAAATGCCAGTCAGGGAGACAAAAAGTTGATAAGAAATCTTTGGAATTGGACAGAATCAAAGATATTACATGGTGAAAAACATATCCTTTTAAACTTTAAACAAAAAGAGAGAATTTCAAATTAGGGAGCACCAACTGTGTATTTAATTCCAGGTACAGCAGCTATTTAATTTGCATAAAAAATTACAATACATAGTGAAAAGCCCCAGTGTAATAGGGGAGATAGTAACTCTACTGTGACTAAAGGAGTAGATGAAAAAGGGCAGGTCAGAAGGAAGCCTATTTGCATGAATAGAACATAGAAAGTAAGTATTCATTTCAGTTCTTTATTTAAAATGTAAATCTTTGTTATGCAGTCCAAAGAGCAACGGTTAATGGATTTTTGAAATGGTAGTATCAAAATTGTGTTGTTAATCAATATAGAATTTGTTACTGCCTTTGATGGAAAGATGTGAGGCAGTGAAGACATGGGTTATTTTAGAGAGTGGCAATGCCCATAGTGAAATCTTAGCTATAAAACAAAAAACGATCTCTCTTACAGTTTAGGTGGAGACACAGACACAGGGTATTGTTGATTAATATAATTTTATAAAAGGTAAATAGGATGAATAGAATTAAATAAAAGGTAAATAGAATTATTCTTTAGCTATTTTTTCAATCTGCTGTTAAGCATGGAAGCATGTGTATGATGTGTATGCAGATAAGTAGGAAGTGGCAAGGTGTATAGGGTTTGCAGTGTGAGAACCCTTGGAACTGCTCTCCTAAGAAAATGGGAACATGAAGAAGTGGAAAGATGGGTAAAAAGTAACTAAAATGATGAGTAAGGAAGATAATGTCAGCACATGATTTCTGCCTACAGTGGGAACTGTTGTGGTTGAGAAGCAAGGTATTAAACCTGAGGTGTTAGTAAACAGGATGGATTTTGAGCACTTAAGAATAATCCTAGTAAGTGGGGGAAAACCCCAAACCAAGTCCTTGCAATGCTTGGAAAGGCAAGGAAGAGGTCAAAGCAATTGCTATGCCTGCGAAAGTAAAGATAAAATGTTTCAACTTCTGAAAAGAAGGTAATCTGGAGCAGAGCCTGGATCAGTGGCTGGGAAAAGATGAGTTTAGCTGTGCTGAGCCGAGATTGAGAAAGATGTATCCGTGAGTTTGGGGGGCAGGGTTACATGGACTGAGGTTGGCAGCGGACTGGCACACGTTTGGGTCTCTTAATGGGGGATTGACCGAAATCATCAAAAGTAGGGAGTGGGAAGTCCGGGGGAAAGGACAAGGGGAGATCTTTTGTTTTCCCCTTCAAATAGTTTGAGAAAGGCAGAGAGATGTAACGAAAGAAGTGGCTAAGGACTGGTGCGAGAACGGTGCCAGCAGCACCCCCGGTACCGCAGGAGCCGGGAAGGGGACGATGTGCCAGCGGCAGCACGGGGGCCGTGCCGGGGCGCCGCGTGTGGGAGCCGTGCGGGGGAGCTGCGGGCTGGCCC
>VZUI01067851.1:0-89816 GCA_013401135.1 Cettia cetti | reverse complement strand
CGGAGCGGCCCCGCCCCGGCCGCCGGACCCCGCTCCGCCCCGCTCCGCCCCGCTGCGCTCCGCTCCGCGCCCGCCGGGCTCGGCCCCGCCATGGGTGAGTGCGGGACGGGCGGGGGGCGCGGGGGGCTGCCAGCCCCTCTGGCCACGGGGAACGGGCACGTCCAGACGCGGGGAGAAGTTTCCAAAACAAAACAAAAAGAAAGTTTGCAAGTTTTCCTGAAGGCTGGGGGTGCATCCCCCGCCCCTTCCTTTCTTTCTGTTGGTTTTTGTAGCGGTCCCGGCAGCGCGCACAGCGAACATGCGAGCCAAGGAATTTCCTGCGGCTCGGTCCCGGGGTGTGCCGGGGAGGGGAGCGGGGGTTCGGGGGTGTGGAGGGAGCTGGGTTTGCTGTGGAATGGGAATTGCAGAGGCAGCGGTGCGGCGCCCAGTGGCCTTGGCGTTGGTGTGAGCAGAGTCCGGGGTCAGCCCAGCCCCAGCCCGGCTGGACAGCGGGTCACTGCCCGGTCCTGGAGCACGGTCCCCCGGCCGGCTTGCTGTAGGGAGGGAATCGCCTGGCACAGCTCCTTGCTCCACCAAACCTTCTGTCCTCATGTGGAGATCTGAAGAGTCCTCAAATTCCCCAGCTACGTCAGAATAGACGATACACAACCTGGATTTCAGTCAAAGTTCATAAGCCGTGACTGCCTATTAAGTTAACAAGAAATGCAGCAAAACCTGATGAAATCAGCCATGGTATTTATAGTGGGACTGTCTGTGTCTAATAGAATTTATGGCTTTAAGCTAATGGGATGGCCACTTACGCCTTATGTTCTCAGCAGATATTTTTTCTAATTATCTGCATAACATGTACAAGGAGTGCTAAAAGCAGTGCTGATGGTCACACAGAGCATGGTGGGAGGGACTGGGGTAGCTGGGATGGCATAAGTAACACAAATGAAACACAGAGGGTTGCAGAATAAATAAAAATAATTGTATTTATATACAGCCATCACTGAGAAATAGCCTTTATTGATAGCTGTAATTAAAGGCCAAGCAGAGGCACTTTCCATTAAACCCAGCTTGTGACAGGAAAAAAAGTCCTTTGGCAGGGTGAGAAAAGTGAGAATGCAAAACCTCCAGGGAGAGCTGGTGGTACCACATGCACTGAAATGTGAAAAGGATAATGCAAAACAGTTCAGAACCAGAAAGCAGAAGCTGCATTTCCTGCCCAGAACAAATTTTGCAGTTACAATCAAGAGATACCACAGAAGATCCCACTGTACAACTCCAGGCACTACAAATCACTGCCCTGCACTTAAAAGCAAGTCTAAATGCTGTTTAAAAGTGCTGATTTCAAAGTTCTGCACCCCAAAAGAGCCTCCCTGCAGTCAGTGGAAGTCTGGTGGGTTGTGTGACTGTCTGCAAGTGCCTCTATACTCGTGACCTAGTGACCTGTGGGGGAATTCCACATCATGACTTTGTAGATGGAAAACTGTGGGTGTCCTGGGAGAGCTTTTTCCAGCCTATGCATGCTAATAGCTTGTCCTATAGCATCAGAAAACTGAACCTAACACTGCTTGCTTGTTTCCCAGGTCGTGCACTGCTGGTCCTCCTCTTGTCTGCAACAGTGTCTCTACTGGGCGGGCTGATATTTGGCTACGAGCTGGGGATAATCTCTGGAGCACTGCTGCAGCTGCAGACAGACTTTCAGCTCAGCTGCTTCCAGCAAGAAGTCGTGGTGAGCGCCGTCCTTATCGGAGCTCTCCTGGCCTCCCTGGCCGGGGGGATCCTCATCGACCGCCACGGCCGGAGGAGAGCAATCCTGGTCAGCAACGTGGTGCTGCTGGTGGGCAGCCTCCTCCTCACACTGGCCAGGTCATTCACTGTGCTGGTCACTGGGCGCATGACCGTGGGCTTTGCCATCTCTGTCTCATCCATGGCCTGCTGCATCTACGTCTCAGAAATGGTGGCTGCTCACCAGCGAGGGCTGCTGGTGTCTCTCTACGAAGCGGGAATCACCGTGGGCATCCTGCTCTCCTATGCTCTGAATTATCTCTTTGCAGACCTGGATGAGGGCTGGAGGTACATGTTTGGACTGGCCATTGCCCCTGCGGCCATGCAGTTCCTCAGCATCCTCTTTCTCCCAGTGAACCCTGTTAAATTAGGCTCGTGGGACTCAGACTGCCAGAAGGGCCTCATCCCCTTGCAGGACACAGGGCACAGAGCAGCAGCAAAGCGGGAGCCCTATCAGGAGAAGCATTACTCCTTTCTTGATCTTTTCAGGACCAGAGACAACATGAGAAGGCGAACTCTGGTGGGCCTGGGACTGGTGCTCTTCCAGCAGTTCACTGGGCAGCCCAATGTGCTGGGCTATGCCTCCAAAATCTTCCACTCCGTGGGCTTCCAGAGCAACTCCTCAGCCATCCTGGCCTCGGTTGGGCTGGGAGCAATAAAGGTGGTGGCCACGCTGGTGGCCATGGCCCTGGCAGACAAGGCAGGCAGGAGAGTGCTGCTGATGGCTGGCTGCGTGGTGATGGCCATCTCTGTCACCACCATCGGCCTCACCAGCCGCATGGCTCCGCTGGCCATGGCCAGGGACTGCAAAGCAGCCACGGGCCCCAATGCATCCCACAGCCTCACCCAGCACCCCCTGACACCTGTGCTCCCCCAGTCTGCTGTGTCACCCGTCCCACCAGCGTCAGGTGCTGTCAAAAGTCAGGCAGGCCCTGGTTTTGCTGCCACAACGAGCCTTACCAAAGTTTTTGCCAGCACTCAAAGCAAAGAGGTTGTTCCTATTTCTTCCCTCACTCAGAAAAGGGACTCAGTAGGTCAGTCCAAGAAAGGAACACTGGAAAGCACAGGCCCTCCTCTCAGTGCTGCTCCCTGGGCACAACATACGGACTTAAATTGGATTACACTGCTGAGCATGATGGCTTTTGTGAGTGCCTTCTCAATTGGATTTGGGCCAAGTAAGTGTGGTGTTTATCCTTGCACTGACCCAGAGAATAAAACCAGGGCTGATCTGCAAGCTGCCTGCTTGAACCATTCCTTATGTATCTGCTGTGCTGAGCAGCTCAGTCTCCAGGAACTGGAAGTATGCCCCCTCCTGAATCATTTTCTAGCTCTGCAACTACAGCACTAAAATAACTTTCTTTTCCGTGCTATTCACTACCCTTGTAAAGCTGTTTTTTTTCTCTGAAGTTCAGTGGAAAATCAGACCATCCTACAAGCCCTACAAGCACTACATAAACTTCCTGTCACCCTGGTGAGGAGGAAAATACAGGGCTAAGGACAGAGGGACACAGCTTCTGCTGTGTGATTATGAAAGTCAGTGCAGAACTGGAAATTGAACCTCTTTTGAAATTTCTCAATATCAGTTGGTTTTTTAAAAAGTTCTGTTTATTATTATTTATTTTTCATCAGATAAGATTAAAGATTAGGTCTTGCTTCCATGTAATTCTGCAGTTTTCTGGCATTTAAATGCCTTGATGGGAAAAAAAACCAGCATTTAACTCAAGAAAAGAATGTTATGTGAACAAGTATCATGGGTTTGACAGCCACCCTGCAAATTATTTGAAGCAAAATAAACCCAGGATAGGAGAGACTTAAAGATATATATTGATTTAGCTCTGATTTTAGCCCAAATGCAATGTTGTCTCCCTAATTCCACCCTTTTCTCATTTCTTTACAAAGAGCATGACCTGACAGCAGGCCTGTCAGATCTCTTCATCTCCTGTGAAATGGAATGACCAGCTACCCTGCTTTCTTCTTTACTCCCTGGGCCTGTTTATTGCTCTTTCATTCCTCCATGAAAGGTTGAATAGAGGAGGTTTGAAGTGTTCTGCTGTGACCTGTCTCTGGGATCGATGAATGTTTCACACCACCAGCAGCGGGTGCTGGGTGAAACCAGAGTTTAAACCTCCTGCTGAAATCTCCCTTGCCCATTTCCCAAACAAATTGCTTAACTCCACGCTGTCTCTGTGATCTCTCTAATCTGTGCAGTGACCTGGCTGGTCCTGAGTGAGATTTACCCTGCTGGGATAAGAGGAAGAGCCTTTGCCTTCTGTAACAGCTTTAACTGGGCTGCTAATTTACTGATCAGCCTCTCCTTCCTGGACCTTATTGGTAAGTAGCCCCTTCCCCTCCCTCCAGCTCCCACAGCTTGTTAGGGAAGGTGGCCACCATGAGCCATTTGGAGATTGAGTGGCATTTTGAACCCTGAGGACTCGAGGCTGGGATAGGTGTGACCCTGTTGCCCCTGAGAGCAGGAAAGCCAGGCACCAGCAGCTCTGGTCAGAGCTTCTCTGTCACTCGTTTGTAAAAATCACCCATTGCCCACTGGGCTGCACTGTAGCACCACAGTATCAGCAAACAGAGTCTGCAGCTTCCATAGCAGCAGCTTTCCAGCATTTCTCAGCAGGCACTGCTGGCCCTGGACCTCAGCTGCCTTCTTCCCCCTGGTGCTGGCAAAGCCTGGCATGCACCAGCCTTGCCCTTTGTCAATTCCCAGTCCAGGCTTTGCAGATAAGGAGTTTCCCAGCCCTCTTGAAAGCTTCACTAAATAAGGTGCCCCTGTCAGGCACCAATGACCACCTCACAGTAAGCAACCGGTTTCCTTTGTACCCCACGATGTGACCCACCCCCTACATTCACTCACTTCAATCTCTGCAGATGCCATTGGATTCTCTTGGATGTTTCTTCTCTATGGGCTGATGGGAGTGATGGCTGTTATATTCATTTACCTTTTTGTGCCTGAAACAAAAGGACAGTCCCTGGAGGAGATAGACCAGCAGTTCTCCAGGACAAGGTGGGTGTGCTGCTGTCCCAGCAGGAGTGCTGGCTTTGGGTGCTTCCCACTGCCAGACCCTGAGGTCTGTGGCACTGGGCTGATGTGGCACTGGCCACTGCTACTAAGAAAATAGAAAATCTCAAGCTTGTGACAGGGCTATGGGACAGAATGGGAGAGCTGCAGCAGCTTCATCAGCAGGTCACTGCCCTGAGCCTTGCAGCTGTGCTGCTGTGACACTCAAGAGAAATGTACTAAAAACTAGGGCTCGTGGTCAAGGAGAGGAGACCTGGACCACAACATGGGACAGGAAGGTCAGGACTGGGAGGAGGCAGGAGGGGATGATAGTCCTGTTTTTTCACCTTAGAATAATTCCAGGCTGATCCTTCTCCTCTGAGGCAGAGACATCTCCTGGAGCATGGGCTCCCAACCTGGTAATTTTCACACAAAGCTTGTGACGGGTTAGGGAAGATCAAAATGTGATTTTGCCATCCTGGTTGTGATGGAGGTGGCAGGGCAGGCCCTGCTGGAGCAGCAGAGATTGTGCTGCCTCAGGGCCGATGCCAAGGGGAGGGAGCGCACACCCCTCGGGGGGCAGGAGGGGTCACTGCTGTCAGCCCCTGCCCGGCTCCCTGGGGCTGCAGCTGCTGCTCTTGACCTTCATCGCTCCCGGCAGGGTGTGGGAAGGAAATGTGTTCAAGCAGAGACGGGGAAGAGGAGCGAGCTGCATGCACGCACAGTACCAGAGAGTGGAGCACGCCGGCAGCACATGAGACCAGCGCCTGCCCGCAGCATCCTGTGAGGAGTTCCACCAGCAGAGGAGCAGGCTGGGCCGTCAGGACACTTCTGGGGCCTTTAACTGGTGACTTCTGGTCAGTGGCAGTTCTCCCTGCAGTGCCTCAGCTCTGGGAACACACCTACAGAGTGTCCTTTGGGTCTTTGGAGAATCCCTGTTCCCAGACCGGGAATACATCCTTCCTTTGATATCTTTTAATTTTTTTCATCATTTGTGTCTCCTATCATTTAAGAGATTAATGGTTTTATACGCAGGAATTAAAGCATGGGTTTTGCTGACAATTTCTCCATCCTTGAGGCTCGTTTGTGAGCAAGGTGTGTTATTTTCCAGGTCTCGGGAACACCGGGATGGGGCGGGGGAGGATGCACGGCGCCGGACCTGCCGCCAGTGGGCGGCCGGCACCGCTCAGATCCCCGCAATCCCCAAATCCAAGCCCCCCGCACCCCTTGGAGCCCCTTCCCTGCCTCCCCGCCCTGTGCCCGAGGCCGGGCAGGAGGGATATGCCGGCTGGAATTCGGGGTACCCGTGTGGGGATGAGCAGGCTGCGCTGGGGACGAGGCAAGGGCAGAGGATGGGGATGCTGGGGAGTCGCGGGGACCCGGGTCAGCGAGCGGGGCTGGTTGTGCTGGGAGGACACCCGAATTAGCCCTGGGGCCAGCAGACAGGGCTAGGGACAGTGCCAGCTGCTGGGGTGACACAGCTCATGGTAAGGGGGGTCAATGAGGCCAGGGTAGAGGAATGTCATTCCCACTTTATAAAAAAAACCCACGGTGCATTTTCCAAACCCAGCAGCTTCAGCCCCCCAGGAGGAGGAACCTGCAAGAGGTGCCCAGCTTGTCACACACTGCACAGGGTTTGGTGTCTGTTCTTGCACAGCCTGCAGGGCCACCAGGCAGAGAGGAGGTGTGGGGGAGCCCCGGGGCTGCGGGGCAAGCTCCCAGCTCCGCATGTTCCCGGGAAGGGACACAGCTCTGGAGCTGCCAGCTGCTGTCACAGGACCTGGCTCCTCCACTGCAGCAGAGCTGGGTGGGTGGCGCTGCAACGAGGAAAAGCTGGGAAGGGGTGGGAGTTCAAATGAAAAGCTGAAGGAAGGTCAGTGGGGGTAGAAATTCAGACTGGCACCCTAGTGAGGAGGAGGTGGCCTGTATTCACGGGAGAGCAGCAGGGAAATAAAGTGATGCAGTAAATAAGGTGAATTTGGCCATGAATGGTGCCAGCAGACTCACAGGAACATTATTAAGCAACCAAAGACAAAGCCTAGATGTGCTTCTGTCACTATACCAGAAGCTTAAAAAATAAGATAATGCCAGGCTTTCCAATCCTGATTAATAATCCCAGAACCAGTACAGATTTCTTGAGATGGGAAATCACAGATTCCAGTAAAAAAAAAAAAAATTAAAAATAAAAATAGAGCCAGTACTGTTCTACTGAGCCCTGATAAGGATAAAGGTAATGAACAGCAAATATAAAATGAGATTAGAGAAGTTAGTCAGCTCAATGATCCATCAGGAAGGAATAAAAGTGGCTTTGGGTACAATAAAGGGTCTCCAGGACCAAGCAGTGCTGGAAGTGCGAGGAGGGCTGCTGCTCTGGGTTTGGTGGGGAGCAGTGCACAGGACCTGCTTCACAAGGTGTTTGTGGGAGAGCTGGTCTCTGCTAGTGACCACAAAACAACCTTTAATGCTGTAGTGGGAGAGTGCACACCAAATAAATCCTGCCTGGGGCTCTACAATTTCAAGAAAGGGAACTATGAAAAAATAAGGTGATTAGTCAATAACAACAAACTGAAAAGGAGCAGGGAGAAAGCAAGGAGCCTGCAAGCAGTCTGGAGGTGATTAAAAAATGCTCTATTAAAGCCTAAGCAAAACATGTGCCACAACTCAAAAAGAACTAAGAGGTCCTAAAAAACACCCTGCCTGACTCACTGCTAAGGTTAAGGAGGTATGACAGGGAGAAGGTCAGTGTTTTAAAAGTGAAGAGGTTTCCCACATGAGAAGAAATGGAAAAGCCATAAAACATGGCAAGCAAAGAGTAGACAGAAAAGAGAGCTAAAAAAGAGCATGAAGATATTGCAAAGATCTTGCAAGTATCTTCTAAAAATCTTTATTCAACTATATCAAAAGGAAGAAACTGGCTGGGGAGCCATTGCTCAATACAAAGATGCAACAAGGTGCCAGGGAAGATAAGACATGAGGAGACAGCTTGGGCACAACTGGGTGTTGGTCTCCACTGCTGCAGGTATTTGGGACAACCTCACACCCAGTAAATCAGAGGAACTGGATCAATGTGACTCCAAATGGCTGCTGTACCAGGGGGGTGACAGGTTGCTGGTGCAGCTCCCAGCTGCAAACCAAGCTCTGGAATGGGACCCTGGGAGCTGCAGGGGTGAGTGTCACCTCTGTCCCTGGGAGCTGCAGGGGTGAGTGTCACCTCTGTCCCTGCTGGGGTGGTGGGGTCTGCAACAGCAGCAAGCACATGGGAAAGAGCCAGCAGACAAGGATGCCAAAGAGGGAAAGCTTCCCTTGCCAGCATACTGGGACTCTAGGAGTATATCAAGTATTCATGTGGATAGGGAAGACCCAACAGACAGAACAGATGGAAGATTTTGTCAAAATTATTTTAAAAAACATTTACATTGCCATGGGATTAAAGCAATGTTTCTTTTATGTATTGAAACCTCTTTAAGGATATTCCTGTCTTGTAGGTAGCAAAGTGTAGGGTTTAACAGGCAGTTTTTGTAGATAAATGAGATTCAGCCACAGATTGCCCAAGAATCTCTGTTGTGTCTGGTTTTATTCAGCACCTTCAGTGTTGACAAGGGAATGGACAGCAAAATCTGCATGTTTGTGGATGATACTAAACTCTTTTAGGAATGAGCTCATTTTACTGTTGACAAAGGGCTCCATAAGACCCTTACAAACGGGAATGTGTGGGCAAAAAGGGCAGCTGGGTAGGGAATGCTGCAGGCTGGTGCCAGAGGGCCCTGAAGGCTGGCTGGGGTCAGCATGGATGGCAGGAGTGCTCAGCTGGGTGAGTTGGCTCCCTCCATCATCGTCTAACTGGACAAATGTGTCCCCACTCCAAATTTTGACCCATTAACATAGCAACAGGCTGTTTCTCTTCTGCTCTCCCCTGAGGCTGAGACCTCATAAGACTAGAGGATACAGAAATGCTTGAGGCAGTGATAAATCTTCTTTAGTGGGCTTTTATTTCCTTTTCTTTCACAATATTTTCTTTAGTTTCCTAGCCAAATTTTTTCTGAGGAAAGATTTCTGACTTCCTTTGAGCCACAGCTCAACATCTGTCCACATTGGGGGCTGAAGTAATACACTGTTAAGGGGTTTTGATGTCAAGCCCAAAACCCCACCAGGGATTTATGCAGCTCTCCCCTTTCCTCCCTCCTCCTCTTCAAACAGCCTTTCATTTGCTCTCACTAATTGTGCTGTCATGCCTTTCTTTTTGCCCCGGTTGTGCAGACAGCCTTTCAGGCAGACAGGTTTCGGTGACAGATGCCTGTGCCATGAGCTTTGCGAGGGGCGGGCCGTGCGCATCGCCGGGGCGCTCCGAGCCGCGCTGAAATGATCCAGGCGCGCATCCAGCCCGGCACGGATTAGCCAGTGGCTTCCCTGCCTCCCCCCGAGGTGCTGCTAGATAATCGCTGCCGGTCGGGAGAGCCCCGCCAGGCCCAGCCCACCCACAGGCAGCACTTGCTCCTCAAAGCGAGCAGGAAAAGATCAGCAGAGCATCTCTTGGGAAACTGAAGGGGAAAGGCTTCAGGAGGATTCGGGCTGATGCAGGGATGCTGCCAAGCCCGGTGTCCCAGGGAAGGTGGCTGGCGGGGCAGATCTTTGAAAAGCACCAGCAAGCCACCCCCCACTCTTACACGTGCTGCTCTAGTCAAAATCTGAGTGATGTGTGCCGTAACGAAAATCTGAATGATGTGAAAAGTAAGTACAAGCCTTGGCTGGTTCAGACTGACTTCAGGAGCCAGCTTGTAGAGAGGGGATGTAAAGTGTCAGTGGCAGCATGTACCATCCCTGAGCCTGCCATATCCAGCTGTGGTAACGTGATCTAGGTGATAGACTGAAAGCAGAGCAAGGTGTGAGTCCCTGCTGCAAATATTCCCACAACTAAGCAGGGAAATGTTGGATGTGAATCCATATCCCTTTTGTGCATGTGAAGGCAGCAAGCTCAGGGACTGGATCCTGCTTAGTCTCTGCTCAGGGGGATACAGAGCCAGCTGAAAAGAGCCAGAATCCATGAAACACGATAAGTGGAAAAAATACAAACCAGAAGATGGGCTGTTTAATGCACTACAGATCCAGCAAAACAACCAGAGCTGAACAAAAAACATTCCTTGTATAGGAACAAAGATGCCAGTTCAACCCAGGGAAAACCTGGAAGGAGATGGGTGTGTTGTGTTTTGTTAGCTTGTGTTCCTCCAGGCACTGTGTGGGTCAGACCAAAGCCTAAAACATGGCTGGTGCTTCTTCTTTTATTGCATCTCTCCTCTCTGGAGTGCTGCTGCCAGCACCAGCACCTCCAAGCTCTCCAGCTTTGGTATCTGTGGCCTTGTTCCTCCTGCTCCATCTGGCCTTCTTCCTGCTGCTCCTGGTCCCAGCTCCCCCAGCCAGGAGGTCAAAAAGCAGAAGGAAGAAGGAGAGTTGCTGTCACTTTTAATCACAGCAGTAGAGCAGAGACACAAAGATAAGGTCTCTGCCTGGCTGCTGATGGTTTGCAGAATTAGTTGCTCTGACAGGTCACCCACCCATAAGAGCTGTTCTCTGTAGGGAGGGAGACAAGATATCTTTGGCTGGGCTGGGGTGAGACCTCAGGTGCAGCAGGAGGAACACCAAGACCACTGCCCTTCCTCTGGACCTACCAGGACAAATTCTGCTTCCTGATAAGCAGGAATCACATCAGTGCCTTTACTGGGAAGTTTTCCATTTTTCTTCAGGAACTTTTCAGCCACTCTCACCACTGGGAATCCTCCTCTCCTTGCCACAGTGACAAGAATTGCAAGGAGCCATTTCCACTTGTAAAGGGGGAAATCATCAGGTTCAGGTGGCATGGTCCCAGAGTGACAATCCTGGCACCACACCCGTGGCAGTGTCCCAGCTCACTCACAGCTCCCAAGGGTCACAGCCATCCTTTTGTTCTCACTCAAACTCACAGCTGAGTGCTGGTGCACGGTGTGACCTCCTGCAGCAACACAAATAAAATGTCAGCACTATGACTATTAATAGTGTTTCTATTCCTGCTGCCATTATGATGGCTTTTGCTACTATTAGTAATAATATTTACATATGCAAAACCGCAGATGCAAAACAGATGTTTTGGTTGGGATGTCTGAAAAAACTTGTCTCTGCCACATATATTTATGACAAAGATGGAGGGTTAACCACACAGAGTACCATATAGAGAACAAATAGATGGGGAAAAAGAATGAAATAATTCCTTCCATATTCCTAACAGAAGCCAAAACTTATCCATTCCCTCTCTGCTTCTCTCCTTTCCAGCATTTGAGACTTTTCCAATACCAGGCCAGGGATGGTTTCCATATTTGTTCAGACTTGTCTAGTTTTATTTTTCCAGTTCAGCTATTTTTTCAGATGCAGCTTTTCCCGATGGATGGAAAATACAAAAGGAATTGCTCATCTGCTCCCTGCAAGCTTTTTCCTGACCACTGGGAAGCTCAGGCACTATTCCAGCCCTGGACTAAACCTTGCCTTGTGGAGAAAACTTGATCCTTGTTTGCTGAGTTCACACGTCTGGGAATAATTTAAGCTAAGGGGAAAAGTAAAAGTGAGAAAGCCTACCACTGTCTCTGAGCCCACCTCATCCCCTCCAGCACGCAGCCCTGCCTGGGAGGATGGCTGTGGCCATGGATGAGGAATGATCACATCTCCACAGCTGGCCAATAGTGGAAAGCAAGAGAGTGGCAGCTCAGGGCAGGGCAAGTGTTTTGGCACTTTCACCCAAGCTTGTTTCACAGAAACAGAAAATAACAGAGCCTGCCAGCACCAGGGCATCCCACTCTGTTTTTGGCAGGGTCTGGTGTAGGACTCAGGGACACAGCCAGGAGGATGAGGAAAAGCAGAAGGACAAGGCTGGAACAAGTACCTCTCTTAAATGCATTGATGAGTAGCTTTGCACTGGAATTATGCAGAGCCCCACCAGCAGGAACAGCTTCCCTGTGAGCATGCTTTGGCCTCTTGTCCATATATTTACAGCTATGTGAACACCAGACATTCCCCTGCATCCACAGGTCTCGTGTTTGTGGTCAACTAAGTAACTTTGGTCCTTTTCTGCTGACAAACACCCTCGGGGACACCTTAATATCCCTGAGCAGCCCCAGGTCCAGCTGCTCCTTCCATGAACAGGAGGAGGAAGAAGGGGAGGAAGGCTCTATATCTGCTCTGCAACAACACAGCAATGCTTGAACAGAGAAAGCCACCAGACAGCAAAGGAGTGCAGCATCCCTGAGCACTCAGGAGTAATAAAGTGCCCCACAAACTAAAGAGCCCCCAAGTGCTACTGAGGACTAAGTAGTCCCTGAATACTCACATCTCTCTCAGGTCAAATTCCACTCTTTAAACCAATCCCCATTACGTTTTACACGTCGGGCTGTAGAAGGCCTCTGAGGGGCTGTTAGAGTCTATTGTAGGGGAATAAAGAAAGTGTCAAAAAGACTTTTAATGCCCAGTTAAAAGTGGCCAAAATACAGTCTGCAGTTACCTGATAAGCTGCAAGGTCTCTACTGGGAGAAGTATTTTGGTTTTTCAATTGTCTCAACCCTTGCATACTTGCAAGAGGCCGGCCTTAGCTCTGAACCAAAGCTTTGTCAAGTACATTAAAACATTATTAAAAGCCTGGCTTTTGTTCCACAAAGACTTTTAATGCTTGCTGGTTCGGTTTTGATTTTTTCCTTTATAATGTTTAAGACCAGTAATTATTGAAGATAGCAGAGCACTGAGGATTGCTGCAGCCTCTCTGTGGTTTGCAGCATCAATACTTTTTCCAGCACAGTGGCTGTCCTGCCACTGCCATGCCCACTGTGCAGGTGTGGGAACCAAAGTGCTCAGGGGGGATTAACAACTCCAGAGATGAATTAACAGAGCAGTGCCAGAGCCAGAGGACGATGCCTGAGTCCCATGTTCATGGACTCCACTCATTGCAAGAGAAAATATTCACAGTCCTCTCTTGGTGCAAATTACCCTCTTTAAAGGGAAACTTGGGAGATTTCACTTACTTACTGGTTCAGTTACCCTTTTTCATGAGCAACTACCTAATGGCTATGGACTACACCTGGTGTCCATGGCTCTGGTGGTGTTTTTTATGTAGGTATTTGGACATCAAAAAGTTAGGTGTTTGAACAGCTAGAGTTTGGGGGTTCTTTAAAAACTGATCTGTAATTCATTCAAAGGTTCAGTCTCAGAGTGTCAACAGACAAGAGCTACCAAGCTGCTGAAAACAGGGTGTTTTTCACCATCCTGTGTTTGTTCCTCTGCACTGTGAGGGCTCTCTGGGGTGGACAAGCCCCGTGGTGCTGTTTTGCTGCTATTGCTGTGCTTTGGGAAGGGTGTTTGCATAGTAGTAAGCAAGGCCAGCACACAAAATTAATGACATTTGAAGTTCAGTGTGAGTCTTGACTGTCAGGAATGCAGCACTGAAAACAAAACCTTAAGCTTCCATATTGCAAAACCTATTAACTGCTTTACCGTTTTTGCAGTCGTGCCAGCTCACTCATACTGGAGCTTTTACCAAGGCATGACAGCTCATTTGTTTAGCTTGGGCCAGGCTTAAAGTTCTGATGAAGCCTAATCTTGTGACCTGTATTTATTTTGGCCAGGGATGCTTTTTGCACAGACGACTTCCTATCCTCCCTAATCTTTCCCGCAGGAAAGGAGCTGGGAGTTACGAGTCAGGGGAGGAAGGCAAAGCCAACCAGACATGCAGTGAGAGAGAAACAAGCACTGCACATGTTGGTGAAGTGCTCCAGGTTCAGGGACTCTGTCTGTTAGGGGAAGGAATTAAAGGGGGAGTCAGCACCTCTGCCGTCATTGTTTGAGATGTGTCAAATCCATTATGGTTTCTCTGGAATTTTACCCATCTGGAAATATGGCTGTCTCTAACTTGGACAGCTTCATGACTTAAGGATGGAAATGTCTCTTCTTGGCTTGAACTTATCACACATCCCACTGAAAAAGAGGAGAATTTTGTGAGTATAAACCCCCAGCAACCCCATGGGATGTGTCACAGGTTCCCCACAGCTCTGTCCCCCATGGGGCGAGCTGGCCCTCAGCAAAGTGCCTGAGGAAGGAGTTGCTCTCTCCTGTGTGACAAGAGTGGGAGGACATACCCTGGTCAGGCAGCCCAGCTGGCTGCCAACAGTTCCATATTGTTGAATACCTCACTCCTCACTTTCATTTCTTCTAAAACTAGCTCAGAGAAACACATTTAAGTACCTGCCTTGGGCATCAGGCTTTCACCACCCCTCAAAATCTGCCTCTTCACATCCCCTGCAACTACAGGCCACTTGAACATTATGTGTCCATTTACTGGAAATTCTCTGGAAGAAATCATGGAAGGTGGAATTGATTCCAGCCTTCACCCTCTGCTTTAACATGCAGGACAACACCGAAGTCTGTGGAGAAGCCCCATTGGGACCCTTCTGGTGCCCTTGCAGCTTGAGCTACAGAACACCCAACCTTCCCCTTGGCCTCACCTTCAGTTACCTTAAACAGTAGCTGTAACAACTGCCTTGCAAGGTTACCCCTCAGCAGAACTGTGACCAGTAACAACAAACCCTAAAACGGCTTCACTATCAATGCACAAACCCTAGGGTTGTGTTTAATGCAGAAGACACACACACAAGTCTCACAGGTGGATTGCTGAATCAAGACAATAAAGTGGGAGCTATTTTCTGCCACTGCCTTTTACTTTTCTAATGCACTGAATTTTAAATGCCCTGCCAAAGAGGATCACTTATCTTGCCACTGACGTGCTCCAGTGCCACCCTGCCTGGATGTGTCACAGCCCGGAGGTGAGGACCCAGCAGATCAAATCGATTGCACACTCCCACATTATAGATGTTATCAGAGAAGCTCCTCGTGACCCCTCACCTTTCTGCCACGGGAAAATGTTGGGAGGCTCATTTCCTCCAAGAACAAACAGCAGCAGTTTCACACGGCAGGACGAGGCTCCATTGAGGAGCCTGGCTCAGCGCAGCAGCTCCTTTTGCCGTGCAGGTAAACAGTTGTGCAAACCACGAACAAAGTTCTCAAGGATTGTCCGGCTGAGGACAGAAGTTTTGCGTTTCTATTGACTTAGTTTCAGCGCCACAGCAGGCTCTGGGAAGAAGGATGAGAAGAAAGGCTGTGGTGATGGAGTGCCCAGCGGAGTTAGGGAGAAGCCATCGGAGCACAGCAAAGCAAACACGGGGCTGCCTGCGGGCAGCGGGGTCGGGGGGATGTGCCGCCCTTCCTGTTTGTGTTTACGGGACACAGCCCCCGCCAGAGCTGCGCTGTGCTGCGGGAGCAGCCCTTGCAGTGATGGATGGCTTCTGCAGAGCCCCTTTGTACCTGCTGGGTCATGAACAGCCCCAGGCAGCACCCGCTTCATTTCCATCTCCCCTGGGTGTGCTGTCCGGACCCTGCACAGGGGACAGCTTGAGCCTGCCCAGCGCCTGTGTCCGGACAATTACACACCAGCAGGTCCCTGCTGCTCCCTCCTTGGAGGGAATGAGATGCAGAGAGGTGAGAGACACAAGGGGAAGGCAATGGGGGCTCTATCAGTGGCTCACTGCCTGTGCAGAGCACACGTGTAGAAAGACAAGCCTCATCTTGCAGTTTAGCAGCATTTCCAGCATGTGTTTTTAGGACTCCACGATGATGTTCAGGCACTGGAACACCCCTGAAAGCCACCAGGCATCACCGTGGCCCGTGATGTCAGCCCTGAGCAGCGCCGCTGCTGCTGGGACAGTCTCCAGAAGACAAGCAGCACCTTGCAGCCCCGCATGCCATGTGTCTGAGAAAGGGCAGGAAAAGGATTTAGAGTAGCTGCGTTTCGTCGTTCATTTCCAAACCATCTTAACGCAGGGAAGTGAAGAAGCAACCTACCCCCGACCCCAGCACCCACAGCCCCTCCCCTGAGACCCTCCAGAGCCCCAGTTTGCCCCCTCTGACCAGCAGGCTCTCCACAGTCGGTCTCCAGCTGCAGCTGGCACAGTTGGCTCTGCATGATCTTTAATTTATCATCACCCTTGACCTGCATCACGTCCTGCAGAGGAGGTGTGTGACCCCAGCCTGTCCCAGTCCCTCAGCCGCTGCAGCCCCAGGCTCCTGCCGAGGGCGGTGGGAGCTCCATGCCCCGAGCAGCCCCAGCCCGAGCCCTCAGCGCTCCGGCTTTGCCAGCGTGTTTGCAGAGCAGAGCGTGTCATACTTCTAAAGAGTGACAAATTACCAGGAAGGGCCCCCCCGCACCCCGGCTCTGCTATGCACTGCCGAATTCCCCCGTGCCGCATTAACAGCTAATAAAACAATAGAGCTTTTAGTGGGGAACTTCAAAGGGTTCTCAGGCAGATGAATGAATTTCGCATTTCTTCACTTACTGTCAGCACTAAGGGAGAGAAGGGCAGGCTGAGGTCGAAGGCTTCAGCAGGCAGCAGCAAACAAATACAGCCTGGTATTCGGGCTACTGCAGAAAATGGAGTGGGAAATCAGCTAAGCACTTAGCAAGTACCAGGATTTTCTCCCATTCAGCTCATCCACTTCAGCTGCCCTATTCTCTTTTTTTGGTTTTCAAAAATACCCCCAAAAACCAAACTATAAAAATTAAATAAAACTCCATAGTTACACCTAAACCTTAGGCTGAGCCAGCAACAGCTCATTTCAGTGTAGAGAATCTTGAGGCAGCCTGGCCTAAACTCAAGCAAACATAACTATTTTCTGCAACACAATTGTATTTGGTAAATGTGCCTTGAGGTCCCACAGCTAATTCACAACTATGTGTCCACCTACAAAATACATTCTGCAAACCACTAGCTCATTGTCATGTGCAGCCAAAACGAGCACCTACATGAATTAAGCTATGAATTGAGTGACTAAGAGTGGGTTAATACTGCTTAAAAGATATTTCTGGTTTAGGACATAGAGAAGGAAGTACAAAAAATCAGGAAAAATGGAAAAATATTGTACAGATCAAATCATAGAATCACAGAATTGTTTAGGGCAGAATGGATTTTAAAGCTCATCTCATTCCAAACCCCTGCCATGGGCAGGGACACTTTCCACTATTCTCAGGTTGCCCCAAGCCCTGTCCAACCTGCCCTTGGACATTTCTAGGGATGGGGTAGCCACAGCTTCTCTGGGTAACCTGTGCCAGAGCCTCATCACCCTCACAGGGAAGAATTTCTTCCTTATATCTAATCTAAATCTTCTATCTTTCAGATTAAAAACATTCCTCCCTTGTCCTAGCACTATCTGCCTGTGTGAAAAACGTATCTCACTGGCCATGTAGATAAAGATTCTCCTGCAGGTTGCTCTCACATGGAGCCAGGAAAACCCAGAGCTCAGGACCATAAATTGCACCTACAACAGAGGTACTCACTGCTGGAGGAGAAAGTCAAAGCCACCAGCAAGACTCTGCCAGCCAAACCTTCACTGGGGGGGAGCCTAGAGGGCAGTTTAGAAGGAAATAGGGTTGGAAAAGATTTTAAACAGATGAAACATCATTTCTTAAAACTGCCACAAGCAACACTACTCAGTTTCTTATATTTCTCCTCTTTTTTCTGACCAGCTTTTGTTAAGTCACTGCCTTTATCCCCACACAGTGTCTGAGGAAGAAAAGAAAAATCTGATTGTTCTGTGGATGGCTTTATTTTTTTAATCCTTATGTAGTACATGATACCCAAACCAACAGGAATAAATTATTCTAGTTTTCAGAGCTGGCATGTTTTAGTCTCTTGAATGCCATCTTCTATATTCTACATCATTTCCAAGTACAGCCCAAATGCCTTGTTCAGCAAAACAACTTTAAAGGTTGCAATCATTTATGTCGCACTCAAATCTGCTGCCAGATTTTCAAAGCATTCTGCCTTTGGCTGTCCTGCCAGCCACGCCTGCACTGGACACTTTTCCAAGGGCTCCCCGTGGCCGTGCAGGGACAGCAGGCAGGGAGCTCCTGGGGAGCCCCAGCAACGCTCAAAAGGGGAAAGAGGGGAGGGAAGGAGGCTGCCTCCTGATAACTGAGCTGACAATTTCTAGGTTCTCTTAAACCAGACCCTTCCAAGAATGCCTTTTGTTCAGCAGTTGCTCCATTCAGTCTCTCTCCCTGTTTGCTTGTAATTTATTCCTTCTAAAAGCCTTGCCCTAGGCTAGCAGAAAATGAAAACAAGGAGCCAGATTTGCTTTTTTTTTTTCCTTTCCTCACTTTTGCTCTTTCATCAAGAACAGTGAAAATTTGGCGCAGTCAAATATTTTGTTCAGCTCTTTCTTTCAGTCTTTGAAGTCCCCATAAGCCTTGGTAGGAGTCTAGGCTTCCATTCACATCTGCTTTCCATGAAGCCATTTACCGCACTTTATTTGTGCCATATTAGATTTTTCAGGACAGGGACAGAACTAACGAAGCATTTACATTCTTGGGAAAGTGGCATAGATACAACTACCACATTACTCTGATAGAAACAAACTACAACTGACATATTTCAAGTTCTCAGGCAAGGAGCCGTGTCGTGCTACAGGCAGCAAAGACTCCTGAGCTGTTGGTTACCTCATTTCTTCCCAATGCTCATTTATTATCAAACACCCTCATTGCAACTTTTGTTTACACAGTTATTGAGGGATGCTCTAGTACCTGTAGGGAAATGAAGGCAAATGTCCTGCAAAAGGGAGAGCTTAGATGAAAGCTTAATGAAAGCAAATTGTGTCTGAACAGAAGCTGCATCAGGGACAGTATCAATGACACAGAGCACTGTCAACAAGATAATGGCATCACGCTGCTGACGAACTGCTAAAGCATTTCTTTTACAGAAGACTAATCCCCTGACAATGGCTCCATTCCAAGACCACTATTGCTATTAGAGCAGGGAAAGGGTGTTGACTGAATCTCTACCAGGAGGATCCTGGCAAAGCCTAACGGAATATTGATTATCCTGCTGTTCTCTATTTTGCACTTCTCTCTTCAATAACCAAACCCCTGCCCAAAGAAATATTTGTCTACTTCTCATAGAGAGTCCTATTGAGAGAGTTCTAAGTCAGAAGTGATAAAGTAGCAACTGAGAAAAATATGCCTTGGAGGAGGCAAGATCAAGAGCCCAGCAAGCTCATCCTTTGAGCACAATCTCCAATGGCCTTCTGAGCTTAGCAAGGGGGAGTTTGTTGAAAAGCCAACTGGAACTTGGAGAGCTCATCACAGGATTGCCTATCCAAGCTCAGCACAGCTCCAATCACTGAAGCTTATAGAAGAAAGAGTTTTTGGAATCCAGCCCTTTGCCATCCAGGCAAAGGACCAAATCACAATCCAATGGCAAAGGATGAAACATGCTTTGATTCATACTTTGATTGATGTATTGATTCGTTCAGGCTTGGGAGGAAAAAGTCACTGGTTGAGCTTGATCACAGGGGCTGTGCATCAGGGGGTGAAGGTCCTCCTAATATTGCTCAACATTACTTAGGGCAGAAAAGGCCAGATCAGGCTCTTACATGTGGCTTTGAGCAGACAAATGCCGATTTTATTGTCTAAACAGACATGGAAATCACACCCCATGTACAGCTACGAGCAGCTGCAAGGAAGATGATAGCACAGCCTCCCACCTTAGTTTTTCTCTGTGTTTGAAACTGAGAGATCAAGGTGTCCAGAATGGAAGTTATTTACTACATCCTGGCACTGAGAGGTAGGACCATGGATACAGGAGGATTATCCAGGGTTTGATGGAAAGCATGGAGAGGGTGCATATCCTTCATCTTTGTAAAGCCTCATTAAATTTCCCCCACCTCCAGCTGAGTAGTGCTGGTCTCCTCCCTTCTGATCTATCTTTCTTCCTAACACTTTCTGCTTCTTCATCTCTTTCAAGGAGAATGGTTTCAAGGATGGGGGATATTGAAATAACCCACAAGATAACCATTGCTGTTCCCAGAAGATGACAGCCCTGCACCTCCTCCTTTGCAAGAGGTGTCACATTCCTGTTGGACACCCTCACTGCTGCCACGTGCTTTGCTGCTGAGTTGCACAGCCCTTACAGAAACATTGAGACACGATTCAGGTGTTTAAAAGTAGCTTGGACCCCAAAGGGAATCAGATCTCCCATCAGTGTTCAGGTCTCCCAATCAGATCTCCCATCAGTGTCCAGTGAGACCCAGGTCTTGCTGGGAGGTGCTTGCAATCACTGGAGCAGGGGCTGAGGAGGATGTCAGGAGGTAGGGGCCCAAGAAAGGGACGCTTTCCCCTGTTGCCCTAGTGATTTGAATTATTTCATGATGGCAGAAAATTAGGAGACGAAAAAACCACAGGGCTATGTTAAGAAAAAAAAAAAAAAAAAAAAAAAAAAGAAAAACATGATTTTAAAAAATGCTGTGCCAGGTAAAACTCCTCTGCTTTGTTATTATGAGAGTTCCCAGCACTGATAATTTCTCCTAGTTGCTGGTTTGTAAGTTACTTCTGAGTAGAAAATTCAATTACATGGGCCAAGTCAACAATAATGTTTTTCCTGGCAATGGTTCATTTTGCCAGTGGAAACATTTCCCCCCCCCCCTCCCTTTTCTGGATTCAGCTCTGCAAAGTTGCTAAATTCTTCCAGATCTCTGGTCTGATGTGATCATAAATATCCTGATTGTATTTGACTGATTGACAGACTGGGGATGGATTAAGTGGGGATTACAGCCTGGAATGATCAAAATGTGCTTTCATGGGCAGTAACTCTGCAATAAGTCATAGTTCCAATGTACATTAACTATATAATCTAATTAACATGGCTGTTTATGTATTTAATATTATTCTTTAAACTTTTTAATAAAAGAGGTTTTAAGGAGAATTAAATGTTGTTTAAAATATAAGAACCTGTTCCTTGAATGAACAGTAGTTTGGGGTTTGCTCTGTCATTAACACGACTAATAAAACTCTCTCTTACTATTAAAATGAGATTTGAGCAGTATGATGGGCCTAATCCTGCTCTAACTAATAGGTATGTAAACTCAGGTTTTCTCTGTTTTATTTTAAGTTACTTCAGGTATAGTAATTCAGGGCAGAATTTAGTCCATTAGGGTTATAAAACTACTTTTTAATCAACTGAGAATATTAAATATAGATCCATGTAGGTACATAACAGAAAGTATTCTAAGGTGGTCAGCACTCAGAGATATCACAGCTCTCATTATTTACTGAACAGGAGCAGCAGGAATTAGCTTTATGGGTACAAATACTAAATGTTTTACTGCACAGGTCAACAACCCCCCATACATACCTAATGGTATCAGACTGAATGAAAGATTTCATCAAGGCAAAATTCCCAACTACAGCAATGTGCTCAGCAGCTACACTAGTGAATATGAAAAGAGCTGGCTACTGGATGCTAAGGGCAAGGAATTATAGTGGAGATGTTATGCAGTTGTCCATAAAAAAATGAAATCTTATATAAGTAAATATTTTGCAGGACATTGGGTTCTCTGCTGTCTCCATTGCATCAGTCTCAAAGTCAGCTTCTCAGAGCTGTGGATCATTTTGCCTGCAGTTATAGCACTCCTTCAACACCCTTTTTCGGTTTTCAGATTTTGCATTTCCGCATGAGAGGTTCCCAAGCCAGTTCAACATGGTGTGTAAGCAGTGCTGGGCCATGTCCAGGGAGGTCAGGGTGAGAGGGAGCCCTTCTGTCCTGCTTTCTCTCACACCCACATTGGTCTTCTCCCTCCACTGCATGGCCAACTTCTCACCTGTGGTCTTACAGCTCTTTCCTGGCCTGAGACCTTCTAAAAAGGAGCTGAAAAATTTCAGCAACTCCAGCTGTTTGCTTCTGATGTCCCTCCTGCTGCCCTCCTGGTCAGAGGGTGTGCCAAGGGACAGCTTGTTCTCCTGTGTGGCCATGGCTACACCAGGGTCAGGACAGACACCACTGACCCAGACTTAGGACCTGACCTGGAGATCAGAGAAGGGATCAGCCCTCTGCACACCCCAACCTGGGGTCCTGACATAGATCACAACTCCACTGGCAGCCACCAGAGATCAGGGATGGCTTGCCTTGAGACTGACCTTGCACAAATTAATCCATCCACACCAGGAAGAAACTCACTTCATTGCACTGCTGACCCTCCAAGCCACACAGAAAGCTCTGCCCAAAGTCCCTTAAATGAAGCAGGAATGTTTCAATTTAAAGGAATTAAAAGCATTTTTAAAATGTGGTGGTTCCCATCGTACCAAGTCCCTGCACAGTGCACTGCCCGACAAGCCTGATTATTCTCCAGCCAGCCAGGGGCTTAGAAAGTATGTCGAGCACTCAAACCATTTTAGATCCCACTGCACTGTACATACCCAGAATTCAAGCAGAGTTCACATTCGAGGGTTTATAAAAACTTGAATACACTCCAATAACTTAAATCACTCAGTGAGGTTTATAGTGATTTAAAGCCATTGGAACTCTCCACGTTTGGTGCACAAGGGCTCCAGCTTGGAAAAGAATCAAGGCATGATCCAGCATGGCAGCTCCAGGCATATTGAATCAATTTCAGCATGTAAAAATAATTAACAATGATAAAAATACATTAATAATGCTGTAATTATAAGGCCAGACCAAAGTTTCAACCTGAAGAAAAAAAAAAATAAGAAATTCAGCAAGGTTTGTGAACCGCTTGGACTGGGAGTAATGAGGGATTTCAGTGACAGGAAAATGAATGGAGGCAAATCAAGGGTAAGGAGCAAAGGAAGATCACATTTGTCAGTAGTTTAAAAAGTTATACTGGCCTGAGCTGCAGGACTTACTAAATTCTGCCCTGGATGTGTGCCAGCACAGCACTGCTAGGCCAAGGGATCAGAAACAATCCAAGGTCCAAGTTCTTGCAAGCCATCAGGACAACGATCAAATGCTTTATATCATGGGGCTGGCTCATAAATCTCCACTTTCTAGTAGCTTAGAGTAGGGAGGCCAAAAGTAGCACCTGTCTGGAAAGGATGCCACGCTGTCTGAAGGATGCTTTTCCAGAACCAGCTCAGTCCCTGTAGGATGATGTCAATCCCCCAGGGCACAACAGGGCTTTGGCTATTTCTGCATGAACTTTCCAGCACCTGGTACAGTGGCTTCAGCTTGGACCAACACCAGGAAATGCCTGAGGCTACAGGAATAAATGCTGCCAGGAACATTAACCACCAAATGGTTTAGTCACATCAAACAACTGATTTGTTTTGGTCAGCAGTCCAGGATGATTCTTATTTCATCAAGGCTGATTCATCCATCCCACTTGTTCTGTACTCAGCCATCATGCAGGTGCCTCCTTGAGCCTTCCAATAACAACTCTGAAGGAAATTTTGTAAAATAAACTAACAGCACAAGGTCTGGCCAAAGGCTGAGAGAAAAAAATAAGTAAAAAAGAAAATGAAAATTTCTAATGCAGGAGTTTAAGAAAAAAAGGTTGGGCATAGACAGGTGATGTCACCTTTTTGTGGGGGAAAGACAGGTTAATTGTAATTCCCCTGGCAGAAGTATTTTCTCATCGTTTACGTTAAGGTGAGTTTCTGCACACAGAAGATAGTGACTCTGTTCCCAGAGCCACCAGGAAAAAAAAAAATCCTTATCACATGGCATTATATCCCCAGTTCTACTGCGGTTTTGAAATTAACCTTTTGCTTTGGCACAAACTCCCATCTCATTTTCTGTGAAACACAGCAGAGCTCAGGACAAATGCAACCAGGAGAGATTTCTATGGAGAAAAAAAAAAAAAAAAAGCCTGTAAATCCTTTACTATCTTTAATCACGAAAATAATTCAGTTGCTGCAAACCTGATATTCATGGCCAGGGCCCAAGGACCTTGCAATTCACAAAAGCACTGAAGGGATCCATAAAAAGTGGCTGGCCATGAGGAATTTACACTTGTTTTTTAAAGGGAGTAAAAATGTGGCTGTAGCAATTTAGAAGAGTTTATATATTCTGGCCTCAGAGAGGTTTAAATCACTCAGTTAAGAAAGATGCATTGGTGCACTAGTGAGCCTTCAGGCGACGAAAAAGTCCAGAAGAAATTGTATCACAGAAGCATTTTTGGGCAGAGAGTGCTCTGAAATCTTGCTCTGCCCCTAAGTGGAGTCCCTGACTGACACTCAGAGCATCCTCCCAACTTCCCCCACGTCCCTTCCACCCCTCCACACTTCCAGTCAGGGCCCCTCACATCCAGCTCAGATTCCCCAGCTCCCCTGGAGCAGTCCCTCACATCATCCACCCTCTCCCAGCACCTGGGAGGTCCCTTGGTCCCCTGGGATGGGCAGGAGCCTTTGGCCAGCAGAAACATCCAGGACAGGGAGGCCCAGGAAGAAAAGTGCTCTCAGAGGGCTCAAGATAAGATGTGGTCTTTGGCAGATAATGACAATCCCCAGCCTCACAGCATGCAGGACTAATTGCAAAGCCCATCTCCCTGACCCAGGTTTCCCACTCTAAGCCCTTCTCTGTTTCTCATATTCACTTGCTAATTCTGTTCAAGCATTTTAATCCCATATACTGCCAGGACAGAAAAATAAGAACTTACTGTTTGGAAACCAAGCTAGTAAAAATACAAGAATGCAGTGAAGAAAGAGCTGCTGCTGTGCAAGGGCAGTGATCTCTGGTTTTGCAGGATCTCAGGGCCCTGACCTGGGTGCCCCACGTTGCCCTCAGGTACCTGGGGGAGCTGCAGCCCCTCTGCAGCATGGGCTCAACACCACAGCTGTTCCAGCTGCCTTCCAGTGTCCCACAGCTCTGACAATAAATGCCATCAGGCGCTGCTCCCTCTGACAAAGTTTTTCTGGCAGACTGCAAGAATTCGGGGCATGACATTTCTGCTGCTTGCAGGGAGGTGACACAGCAGCAGCACTCCTTGGTCCTGCAGCTGCACCATACCTGGAACTAGGGAAACTGAGGAAAAAACCTCTGATGCCAAAACATTTAACCATGAGTAACACAACTCTGACAAAAGCACCTGGCTCTCAGGTGGCACAAGCTTTGCAGCTCAAAGGGACACAATTTCACCTCTGCATCTCCCAAAGCTGCCATCCCAGCAAAAGCCCAGTTGGCTTTGTTGGCTGCTCACAACCCCCAGCCTCAGGAACAAGTATGGGGAAAGGCACTTTTCTTGTTCAGCTTTGGGTGTGTGTTTTATGTGCCTGCCTTGGTGCCCTCAGGGTGGTTGTTGGCTATAGTAGATGGTGGGTTTTATTTTCCTGACTGGTTGTACCCCTCTTGAGAGAAGTTGTTATAGTTGTAGTTGTATTTTTCCAGCTTTTCCAAGCTTACCACCTCCCCAGAGTGTTGTTTTCCTGAGTGGTTTGGTACAGTTTTATTTTTACAATAACTATTACACTTTTAAATTTTATTTTTGTATGTTAATTAAATACTTTTTAATCACAATGCAGGCGCAGCTGCAGGGGCCAAGAAAAATACATAAACAAGAAGAAAATCCAAACATATATCTGCCCAGCATGGTACAGAATAACTTTCCAAACCCAGGTTCAGCCTAGCCCAGTCCTGGATCTCTGTATTAAAAGCTTATCAGCAGAACTCAGCCACCAGTAGTCTGCTCTTCAGTTCACTGCAAAGCTTTTCCTTGCATTTCAGAGCAGGGAGGTAAAATGCCCAGAGAGCAGCCATTGGCATATGAAAAATGCTGACCTGTGGCACCAAATCTGCCCACCCCAGTCTCAAATTGGAGAAAAATATCCTCAAGTTCTCTCAAATAATATTTGTTGGATCATGCTGAAGAAATGCTGAAATTGTTCAGCAAATGTGACTTGTTTCTCACTCCTGGAGCTGTCAGGTTGGCCAGCTCAATCAGCTGTCCCATACATTTTCTTCTATTCCAGAGCTTGCCCCAGTAAATTCCACAGGGAATCAGCTTGCCCACCTATGCAAACGCAGCAGAAAGGAGGCAAAGACTCTGTGGACATCTGGAAAGACATGTCTATGCCTATAGCATGGTCAAAGTCACTCTTTAAAGTGCAAGTGCTGTAAAATTCTTGCCATGTCTGAGAAATAAAATGTGCGGTTTAATTTAAAATGAGAGATATTAGAATGGCGAGCTGCAGGTGATGAGGTGATGGCATTTCCTTGGCTCAGGGCCAGGAGGGTAGGAAAAGAAAACAAGCAGATGCATTATATCCTACATACCTCGGCAGCTCAACAAAGTGACACTCATGTAGGGCTCAGGAGCGAGGCAATTAATGACGGGAAGTGGCAGAAAGAGCACTGTAAGAAATTAGAGCTGAAGTTCAAAAGCACAGGAGACACAAGGCCAATAAAAAAAATCCAGCAGCAGTGTGTATGTGAAAAGTCAGTGCAGCAGGTATGCAGTGAAAGTGGAAAAGGTATTTCTTCTCCAGAACTTGTGTGTGATCCTTGCATACCTGTCACCTCCTTTTTATTAAATGTTTGACAAAGTGGTGATTTCTTTAATATCTCCATGTATCTTAATCATGTAAGTGGTGAACATGGTGGTGCTGGGTTAACAGCTGGACCCAATGACCTCAGAGGTCTTTTCCAACCTTAATGATTCTATGAGAGACTGGAAACGGTACGCGTTGGAACAGCTGAGCATGAGGACACCTTGTCCTCAAAAACACATTTTCTACAACACTCTCAAATTTACCTGATGAAAACCATGGCAGTGGAGTTATCAGGATATGTACAAAAGGTAAATAATAATATTTCAGGTGGACATACACGTATTTCTATTACCAGCACAGTGGGTGAACCACCAGGCCACCTCAGTGGGGAGTGAACCCTGCTGGACACAGGCACTGGGTGACTGTTCTGCCACTTTGGCTTTTCCATTGCTGGCATGAGCAGTGGCTCTGGTTGTCCCTAGACTGAGCAGGAAATTTTACTGCTCCCTGTGTCTGTTGTGGGCCCAAAGACCCTTGCAATCACTTGGAGAATTTTTGAGGCTGAGCCACGTCAGAAGGATGTTTTCCTCCTATAAATTATTATCACCACCAAAACTACTTCTACTCTTTAGCTTGAAAAACCAATTCTAAAATAATGTCCGATCTCTCAATTTAAAGCTGGGCAGAAAAAATCAAAGCAGTTTAACTTCAGAAAACAAGTTTTGACTAAAATAGATTGTTTCATGATATTTCAAAGAATATTTGAAAGACAATTTTTTCTTCAAAATGTCTATTTTTAGTTATTTCCCACAATTAAGTTTATTCTAAGTTTGTTCTCATTTTCATGGTGGTGGGCTGTGCTTCCCTTCAGCTGAAACTGCAGTATGCCTGGCATGTGATGAACTTATCAAATCTGCTGTAAATAAATTTTTAGCAATTTATAGCAAATTGATTAGAACTTTTCTGAACAGGCAGCAGCTCTTCCACTCATAATTTGTCCAAAAAGACAACAACAAGGCTCAGCTGCTTGGCTGCCAAGAAGAAAGGTCAAATTTCTGACCTCCATTTTGGGGTATCAGTTACAGCCACCTCAGCAGTCCCCACTGTCTGCTGCAGTTGTCTTCTAAATTTAGCTGCTCTCACTTGCAGGATATTCTCTCCTTGTACACAATGGCAACATGGTTCATCACTCCCCCCAAAAAAGCCTATCACAGGATGCTGGCAGTATTTATCAGTAAAAGTCACAGGCTTTCTGCTGTCTTATTTACTGAGTGTTGACAGAGACTTTGGTGCTGCTGGTACACCCAAGTAAAGACAGCACTGTTTGAACAGTTTAAGCCTAAACTAGCAAAGCTGGGCTGTGTAAATTGTCCCAAGTAAAGTCAGGTGAGTGGCTCAGCAAAAATCTCAAGTCATTTTGCAGAGAAAAATGAGGTCCATAGATATATTCTACACTGCAGATTATTTTACATTTCTTTCAATCACAGGAACACAAGCTGACCTGCAATTCATGATTCAGATAAACCAGTCAAAGAAGTGCAGGACTGGGAAATAAGACCTGGACAAGTCCCCATGGAAGCAATTCAGCTGCCTATGAGCCTCCTTTCATCTCCAGCACAGCAGATGGTGGGGACAAAGCCAACCCTAGAGCTGCATTCTGGCTTGGCCTAAATTTAGACACAAATGTGTTATTCATAAGAAAGTCTCGGGGTGTCTATTGGTTTGGGAAGTCACAACACAACAGTGGGAGACTGATCCATTTTTCTTCAGGGAAAACCCAGTGGTGTTTGCCAGCATGCCACAGCCTAGGGCAACCAGGGACTGAGCAACACATTCCTTCACAGTGGCCTCCCTTTCCCTCCAGCTACAGCAACATAAATATATAAAACTTCTCTCCCTAGAGGATCTTTTTCTTTGACTAATAACTGGAAGGATCCCTTAGTACCAACAGTTACCTACTTACTCTGCAAGGATAAACACCAAGTGATTTCACTGCCTATCATCTGGGACCAAGGTTGGACTTGGGGGACCAAAGAAATAAGTCTCTCCAAATATGCAAGGGATACATGAGTAAGTTTGGCTTGTGCAAGGCATTTTTGACATTCTCACATCTCAAATGTCCACAGCTTAAACACAAACAAAATCAGTGGAGATTTAAAGAACTTTGACCCTATATTCTTCTTGCCTTTCATTTCAAAGGGAGAAGCCAAAAGCCCCTCATGCATGCTTGCAGGCACAGGCTGAGCACCCTGGCTCAGGCCATCTTTCCATCTCTTCCAGGGGGATGAAACTCCCCACTGGAGCCTGGCCAGGCTGTCCAGGGCACGTTGTGCTTGTTTTCATATCTGCAGTCTCAGCAGAGCAGTGAATAAGTGCTGTCAGGAGTGTTGAACAAACACTGTACTTGACTTTTCACTGAGCTCTTATGGGCTCAGAACAAAAGCCTGGATCTGAACCCACAGAAATTTTGGGACATGTCAAATCTGAATCCAGATCTGAAACTTGAGGTTGGATTTCCACCTCTAGGGTTTCGGTTAGAGTTCAGTTCATAAGCACTTCTGCCATGGCCTTTTTCTTCTTTACTCCACCATGAATCAAGAGTTACTGCCATGAAATTAAGTTAGACCTGATCACAAGTGGGAATAGAGCAAAGTTTACTTATATCACCGGCCATACCTTTTTGCTCTTGCATTTCTATAATATATCTATCTTATATATATACATATAAGATACAATATATAATACAGTCATGAACAGTGGTTCATATGTACCCAGATTGTGAGCACAGCCCTGGGCTAAATCATGGTGAAATGATGGTAAGAGGAGATGAGATTAAACAAAGCTCAGCAGAAGCACAAAAAGCATTCAAAAGTAGTTATAAAAATTCATCTACCTCCTCTGTCAAGTGCTCTGCACACACTGCAGACCCCACTGACTATTCAAGCCTTGCACACACCCACCAAGAAAATGTTCTCACTCATGAGCTCTGCACCAAAAATTCAGCTCCTGAGCTTTGCTTGCCATTCAGAGCAGGCAGGAGTCACATGTTTGAGACTTCACCAGGCAAAGGGATTCAATGAAATAATAAACATTTTAACATAAATTAAGAAAAGCTGCCTGTGGGGTTGTAACAGTAGAACTCCAAACCTGCACACCCTGTCTCCAAGCATATTGCTGTAAGAACCACTGTAAAGCTTTTCTGCTCCCTCTCCATGGAGGGGAGAATCTGAATTGAAAGATGCTCCCCAATCTGCCCCTAAAGCTCTGTGAAATGGGGAGCTCAGAGTACCAACACTGTCTCATCCCACAAGGTCATGCTATCACCCTTCCTTCTCCCCCTGATTTTTAGATGCTGGTGCTCCCATTTCTGCATTACAAATTCCCAATTCACTGAAGACTCTGTGGCAGAAGGTCTAACAAGGAGTTTTATTCTTTGCTGGTCATTTTCACGGCATGATATCTTTTTAAGGCTAAATCTGTTCGGCAGGTACATCCCACAGTTGATGTAACCTGCTTGTGCCTTTCCTCTAGGATCCAATAGCTTCTTTTCTGTGACTGTTCATCACTGCCAGTGCACAGTATTATTTTCTATTTGCAGAAGGAAAAAAGAAAATGAGCTGGTGGTGGGGGGTGCAACCAGATATAAACCATCATCCAGCTCATCAGAAAACTTTTCACTAATCCTTTGCATATTCAGTGCTTCAGGGGTTAATAAAGTCTCTTAGAAAGCAAAAGGTTTCCATCTGTAATTGGATCCTTTGTATGTGCTTTCCGCTGTAGGAATCAACTTAGCATTGACATCCTCGTAAAAATTTCCATTAGATCGAGGACTGAATGCCCACTAAGGCTCTGTGTGGTTTTGCAATTGATTCACTGAATGAAATCTTATCTAAAATCTTTTTATTTTATGCTATTATGGGCACAAGGGAAAATAATGATGTAAAAATTTTCACTGCTTAGTTAATGCACAGAGCCTCTTGGAAATGGCCTTCAGGTTAGCTAAAAAGATTGCCATTTCTATTTCCCACTATTTTGTTTCATATTACCAGTAATTGAAAAATGTTTCATTTCTTACTGAGTTACATATTGACACTTAGAATTGAATTCAGAACCTTTATCTTTAATCTTCTCATTAGATCTCTTCAGACAGCAGCTCATGCTTTTGAAGGCAGGAAGACACAGTTCATCTGTTGCAATTTTTTCAGCAATAGATAATTTTCATAAGACATATGTAAAGCTTTTCTTGTGCTTTAAAGATGTAAAGAGCAACCTGGCCACATGGAAGCTACAAACCAGACCTAGTACTACCAGTGCCCCTTCAGTGCTGGTGCTCTCCAGAGAAAGGTGAGTCAAAATATCGTTTACAAAAAATGTCAAACCTTTTATTCTTTAAAATTATATTGAATCAAGAACAGGGAGAACCAAAGGGAAAGAACATTTTGTCTTTAAGATTTGCAGATATATATGGATTATCCACTACATCTTTTCCTTCTTAACAAGTTTATGAAGAGACGTCACGCAAACCAAATTCACAAGCTGAAGCCAGAACAAAGGTTGAACTGAGCAATAATCAGGATTCTTTGCAGTGACTTCTTAGTCCTCCCAGCCAAGCAGATTGGACATTCCCATCCATCCACCAAAGCCACAAAGAGAAGCAGATACTCACAGCTGTACTCAGAGTGCACCCAGCCATAGCCTTGTAAACACCCACTCAGACCTGGGGCAGCAGCCCTCGTACAACACCTGCAGCTCACACCCAGTGCACAACTGCTCAGATATGCCCAGTGCAAGCACATGGACTGTGCACAAATTCCTGCACTCAGACACAGCACACAGACATATGGCCTGCACGTGGCTCCTGTGCACAGTCTGTTTCTGAAACTAACAGGTTTATTTTCCTTTTCTCTTCACAGGTTCTGGCCTGGGAACATTTCATGTCCCAACAGCTATTGCAGCATCCCTTACTCCAAGCTGGAAGCATTTGTGCCACTGAGTAACACCATCCCAATTTAAACTGGACAGCCTCATGGTCTGCTCTTGGGCACCTCACAAAGTGGACAGGAATAATAGCAACAACAGTAATAAATTTGCCTCTGCCTTCCTGCCTCTCATTTCAGTTTCTGGAGGTCTTTGTAGTGCTTAGAAGTGAAAATAGAACAATCCCTTGTCCTGCTGCTGGAGGGAAGGCAGTGCAGCACTAGAGCAGCCAGGAGCAGAGTAGGGCTGTGCAAGCCTGGAAGAAACTTCACATCCCAGGGTGCAGAACGTGCCCTGTCCCTAGGACTGGAAGCAGTCGAGGGAACAGGAGCAGCCTCAAGCCATGTTCATGATGTCTGAATGATCCCTGCTTGCCCAAGTTTCTCCACAGGAGGAATCTCCACTTTCTATGCTATACGGTTCTCTACACAACATTTAATGATAATTGGAAAATATCCTAGCAATTCTGTGTTGTCAAGTTTCCAAACATCTATTTCAAGCTGAGCTGGCTGGCAATTTTATAATTTTTTTTACTCTGAGAAAGCTACATTCCTAATATTTTTCAGATAACCTTAAGTTTTTCGTTTAAATCAATCTCAGATTTCAAAACTAAATTGTAGAGCTTTTACTTCAAGTGTGATGAGAGCTCTGGCCTTTCCTCTGCCTTCCCTCATCACCTGAGTGCAAAAACATGAGAAAGTAGAACAAGATAGCAGGAAAAAAAACGATGCAAAACCAAACAAAGGTAGAACCAACCCCAAAATTTCAAAATAATTTTTCTTGTTCTCATGAGTTTTCTACTGAAAATGCCAAACCCTGTTCTTTTTCACAAAACAATTTTTAAAGTAATATTAATGAAAACAGACATTTTTCCTAACAACTCACATCTGGCCTGAGTAATCCTGAAGGCACCTGGCATTAGATGAGCCATGGGACCATAGGCTCAGCGGTGATATTTGTCATTAGTCCAGCAAGAAACCTCAAACTGGCAGAATTTTCATTCTCTGCATACACGAACACACACAGTGTGACCACAGCCTGGAAACTCCCCAAGACGACAAATGAGCTGAATCCCAGATTTCATTTCAAAGCCAACCTCAGAATTTCCATGGTGTGTTGAGCCCTCCAGCCTTCCATCCAGAAATCAATGAGGTGACATTGGCATGGAATAAAAATAATGTAGTGATGAAACAGGGCCCTAAAGTACTTCACAGTGACATTTTAAAAACTGAATGCCTTGTGAAAAAAATCGAGCCAAATGCCCTTTAATCTCCATAACTCTGTAGTGTCACAGTCTAATTCGACCCTCAGCCTTCTGCTGACTTAGAGCTACACCCACTGCAAAAGGATGCCCTGTGATAGACATTATTAGGTGACCTCCTCCACCCCAACATCTGTATAAGTGCCCTTAGCTCTAATGAATGCACGTGCTGGAAGAATGACGGGATTTCCTACAAGCTCAAATTCACCCCATAAACTGCAGAGCATTGCTAATGGTTCTGTCTGTCCCACTAAAATCCCGTCCCTGGATCAGACAGGCAGAAGGAGTGAGCTGGACCCCTCGGCTGAAGCTCTGTGCAGTTTCCCTTGATATAAATCTAATGCAGGAATAATGACAATTTATAACCCAAGCAGCCAGAAAGCAGTGAAATGGAGCAAGCAGGCAGTTCATAGCCTCAGCAGTGCTTCTGAGACTGAAATGCAATTTCTGGCCCCAGAGGTGATTTTGGGAGACCGATTCCACCTTGCTCGCATTCCTGCTGGACACCATTCCTGCCCCCAGCACACAGATCTGCAATCCAAGCAGGAAAATCTTCCCTTTGGCTGTGGCCTCTTCCCTATCCACATGAGCAAACCAGGTGCAAGGAGAGAAGCCACAGAGTGGGGTACCATGCTGCTAAAATTCCTGTCCCAGGCAGCAGCTTCATTTGGCCCCTTCTCCCCCATCGCTGAGCTCAGCACTTTTGGGGACACACCTGTCACAAGGCTTGACACCATTTCTCTCTCCCTCTATCTCCATCCATGTCTCTGTGCAATTTAACAGCTCTGCAATATAACTTTTTGAAGGCTAGTAATATTAGTGAGCTTATGACTAAAGCAACCATCTGTCTCCCAAAGAACCCCTTGCCAGTAGGGATAAAATGCCCACTGGTTTTAATGGGCAGTAGGTTACAGCCCTGCTTGTTTCAGGGAGAACAGGACAGATTTGTCCTCCTCTCATGTATTTACCAGTGGATGTTTCTATTACTCTGCATCCTCACTTCCCTTCCAGACCATAAATGCCCCACGTCGAGCTAGGCACAATTCAAATTCCTTGCACAGAAACTTTAGAAAGGGTAAACAATAATAAAACTGCGTTAAAGCACACCCCTGCTTGCAGTAGAGATCCATAATCATAGACCACCCCAAGACAAAGCTTTCACAACCCAGTTTGAGACATTCCCCAGGTAACCCAGCAAATCCAGTATGGATGAGAGAAGATTCACCTCCTTCAAGCTAGGCCTGACACAACTACCTGCCCTTCCTGAGGAGATGAGTACACCCAGCCAGACGGTGTTGCTGTCAAAAAGTCACTCTCCCTGCATCTTTTGGAGGAAGGTCTGGAATGGAGCAAGCAAAGCCAGGGGCTACAAAACAACAAAGAGAGAACGGGGGAAAAGCTGGCTGGAGATACAGATGGGACCATCAATGGGATCATCCACTGATGGGCACACCAAATGCATCCTCATCCTAGGAATATTTCAGGGTGCAGATGGATTTTCAAAGCTGTTACAGAGGCTTGAGCACCCAGTTTGCTCTTTACAGTGAAACTCCACATCTGGCTTGGCAAAATGAATGTTTCGCAGGCAGATGCTCCCAGCCTCCTTCTTTGTGCACCTCCTGGGGAAGCAGGCACTGAGGGGCTGCAGAAAGCAGGAACAGCCCACAACACCCAGCCAAGTCCTTTCTAAGAGAAGAGCCCTGGCACCGTGTGCTGGGGCTGGCAAAGAAGGAACCTGCAGCAAGAAAGCAGCAAAGAGCTGATTTCTGCACTGGCACCACTTGAGCAAGAAGAGAACATGTATCCACAGGCCACACTGCTCATGATTTACACTGACATGAGCAAGATCAGAACCAGGCCCTGGTGCTTTGTTACAGCAGTAGACGCAACAGGGAGCTTTGCCTCTCCTCCTCAGGGTATATCCCTATGCCTTTGTGGTACCAGCACAATAAATAATGCATTCCTGGAAAAGTAGATCCAAGGAGCTTTCCATAAACAATTCAGGGTTTCTCCTTTAAAAACCTCTGAAATATATTCTTAATGCCTGAGCCATGTAAGTCGTTAGGTTTCTGTCAGTGTGCTCAATACGTATGTATCTGCCAGAGACCAGAATCCTGGTGGAATCTGTACTGCAGGACATCTATAAAAGAAAATTGCAATTAAAGTGTCCAAAACAATGATCTGTGGGTGGTCCTCTGGTTAGCAGATGGGTTTCTACAGTGCACATATAGCTACCAGCAACAAACACCTCCTTGTTTTTGTCTCAGTACCTCTGCATGTAAAGAGGAGTTAGTGCACAGAGGATTCACTGCCTGAAGATTAGCAGTTCATGTGTCTTTGTTGGACAGAGTATGCAATCCTATCTAGGCAGGTCTGAGAGCTCTAATTGCATTCTCACTCAAAATGGAGCTACTTATAGACATTTATCATCATAAAATAACAACATCTGACTCACATGCTCTCACATAGCATAATGTCTTCCAGGGGAAGCCAAACCAGAGCAGGTGGGGTGAAAAAGGAAATTAACAACTCTTTTCCTTAGATTCATGGAGACACCCAGACAGCCAGTGGGATGTTGCCTGTTTGATCTACCTGCTTTGACCACAGACCCAGCATGGAGCCTCCTCAGTCCAAGGTTTCTTTCAAACAGCTCATGAAGTATCACCTTGAACATCTCAGTTTAACCTAAATAGTGCCTCTCTTCTGATTTGGGAAGAGCAGTTGCATAAAGAAAATTGAGGTGGAGAGAAGAGTGAGGGATGGGGACAGGGAAAGGGTTGTCAGGAAGGTCAGAAACCTTTTAAATGAAGCCCATGAAGGCTCACAAGTGCCAGGGAGTGCACGAGGGAGGGAGAAGGGTTTGACCCACACGTTCCCAGCCACAGAGCTGACAAGGGGCCATAGCATCCCCCAAATCCTCTGCACACCTGGGAACAGCCCAGACCTTGCTCTATATGATGAGAAGATAGGGCAGGTTCACCAAGTACTGTTGTTCTGCATTTCCACATAGAAATACTGCCTCTTGCAGAGCTTTAGAAAATTCCAGCTGAAATGACCAACTGGCTTCTTGAAACTTCCTTTCCTGCCTCCATAGGCCTTTGAAGAGTAAAAATTACCTGTGTAAAACTGAACTGATTCTAGTTTACAGTTCACTGTATAGACAGAGATTACTTTACTCTCTTGGCTCCAGCCTTTTAGCCCACAGGGATCATTGTTGGAATGGGACAGCTTGGCCAAAAAATCTCTGAAAATATGAAAGTTCTAAAACATTCACTCCAAAGTGAATTAGTTCATAAGCACTTCCAGAGCACAGGATGTTTCATACTGCTGAGCATATCTTAAATTTTCCATTTGGATGTAAATCCTGGAAGAAGATGTCACCAGTCAATTTTGAGAAGTGAGTGTCATTAGCATGTTACTTTAATTGTGTTTTAAATATTATATTAAACAATTTTTTGTACATTTCCTAAGAAGAGTCTTCTTTCATGAGGTGTCCCAAGTCTCATGTCAACTTACTGTGGCTCAGATGTGTACATCAAATCAAATTAGCACATTCCAAACTTCATTTCCACTGAAACACAATCAATTGTAACTTATTTTTGAATCACGCTGCTTTCTCTAATTGTTAGCTCCAGCCTCTGCTGAATAGGTGGTTAAGCAAATTATTCCATCTCACATATGAAAATTGTGCTATTTATGCTGGAAGCTTTCACAGTTACTGATGAGGTTTCTTGAGCTAATGAAATAATGAAAACACAAAACAGATTTAGCTTTCTTAATAAGGAAAAAGATAATGAACTAAAATTAAAATTGAAACTCTCACTATACACAGAGTTACTGTAATATCATTTCTTTTTTAAATTAATGCCCATGCTTTTTTATTTTATTTTTTACATGCCAGTGACAAAGCCAGTTAAAAATCCACTTCAACCATGGTAATGTACAGATGCTGTTACTTTATTACATTTTTTGTAATATAATTATGGGGCGTAGAGTTTTGGTGACTTTTCTGTCTGATTAGTCATCCACGAAAGGGCAACACTTTGATTAAACACTGTGCTTGGCTTCATGGAAGGGGAAAGGTGAAGATGAAATAAAATTACTTTTGGTCACCTTTCCATCCTTTTATCCATGTCTTTATGCTGGGCTGGCACATTTCTGGTGCAAATCTGCTGGGATTTGATTTGCTGGAGCCCTGCAATGCAAGTCAGTTTCCTCGCTCACCACTGACCCAGAGATCTGGCTCATGAGGAAGCCTTGCCAAGGAGAAAGCACAGCCACACTGTGCTTAAAAACTCCATCTTCTCACCCCGGGGCCAAAGCAGGGAGGAAAACTCAATGTGCCCACGTCACCTGTATGCCAAAGCCTTCTTGCCTCCTCTGGTTTACACATTTTGAGTTTGAAAGGGCCTTGCAATTCTGTTTTGCTCTCTCCCTCATGGTCCCCTGGGTGAGGCCAAGGGCTGGGGCTGAGCTGGTGCTCCATGGGTTGAGCCAGGAAGGAGCCCAGCCACAGCTGCCTGGGCTGTAACAGGAGATGCCCCCTGGCACCACTTCAGAGCTGGAAGTCTACAAGTATGTGGTCCCCCTGGTTTTGAACAATGTGCTTCTAGAGCTTAGCACCATTGGTTTTCATTGCAGAGAGATTTTGGCTGGGAATACAAAATTGGAGGAATTTGATACTGGGCAACTGTCAGGATATATCGGTGTTTCTGTCAAATAACCTGCACAGAAGGTCCAGAAGATTCCCCATGTGTCTGTGACATATCTTTGTAGTTTTGCAGGGTTACCAGCTGGATCCTGAATTCACTCAGTGAAGTTTTCTTGAGGAAGAACAAGGAAGAGGAGCAACAGCAGAGCCCAGTGCTGAGGGCTCTGGCTGCCTGAGGATTTCAGTGCTGGCACATCACTCAGTGCCCCTGCTTTGCTGTATTAGGAAATTGCTGCTAAAGCCCCTCAGGCTCCCACTCCACCACTGAACTCTCAGCTCACACATCCCTTCTCTATGCTGCAGCACCCAGTTTTGCCCTTAACCTAAAACAATTATACATTCCTGTCAATAAATACCATACCATGAATTAGCGGGCTTGCTGGCTCTGTGCCTGCCAGTGCAGGAGGAAATGGCCTCATAAATATTTGTGCAAGACATCAATAAATTTGAAGTGTTGACTCGAGTACTCAGCTTCCCTATCTGAGACCTGGAGCAGAGCTTCCGGAGTTCACATGTTCCTGCCGTGAGAGGCCAGCGCTGGAGGCCAGCGATATCCCCAAGATGCTGAAACTGGAGATGCAGAGAGAAACCCCATATAAACCCCTTAGCAAAGTCCCTTCATGCTACTGATCCAGGTGGAAAAGGTCCTTGCAATTCAGACAGGGGAGGTTTTGAAAAGGAAGATGCTCCCTTGCCCACTACTGCTCCTCGCTTTTTTTTTTTTTTGGTTCACAATTTTTACTGTTTATTGCTACAGAAAAGCCATTGTTGTAGAGCTTCACGTGGCCAGTGAGCTGGGCATGCCCCCCAGCAAAGCTGCTTTAGGCTGTACACAAGACCCAGAGGAGGATGGGTCACCAAGAGCCTGCTTCATGCTGTACAGCTTCAGAACACAGGGACATCGGTGTCAGGAGCCCCCCATGTGCTTCAGACTAATTTAATCTGGCTTAAAAATATTATTTTGAGCTGCTCTACTTTCACAATGCTTAAAAGGCATCACTTCAGACTGTGGGCTGTTTTGCTGCTATTGGGGTACTGCTCCCCAGCCTGGCATATTCAGAAGCCTTTTGACTTCACTACCAACTTGTTCAGGTTTGCAAGCTTTTTTCGGGGGGAAGAATTACTCCTTTTTGCAGCACCCCCACACTTGAATTAATGCTGGATGCTCTTTTCCAGCCAAACACATTTTCACCAAGAGCAGAAAATGGGACCAAAGCATTGCATGAATTTGTTTTTCTCTCTGCTCTAAGTCCATGGTGTATGAACACATAGGGACTGATCCAAGGAGCATCCCTCAGGAGCAGCTCCCTTCCATCCTCAGGAGATGGTCCAAGTGGTTTACTGAGTCTTTCAGTTCTTGTAAATAAATCAAATATTTGGGACTCTTGTCTAGAAGTGCTCTCTTGCTACTTATGAAAATGTGAGTGTAAGAGGAAAAAAAGGCTCTAAGGACGTAAGGAGAAAAGGTGAAGGTCAGGAGGTTTCCCTGGTTCTGTGTTGAACTCCTCCCTTCTACCCCAGGAGATGAGCAGCAGCCAACAGCTCCATTCTAATGAAACAGTGTTGATTGGAAAGACAAGTGTGATATTTTTTCCTATACAGGCAACAGGCTCTCCTGTATTCTCAGTCTGTGAGGTCTAAAGTTGTGACAACTAATTAGAAAATGGCTGTGAAAAAAGCACATGTGCAGAACTTGGATTAGAAGGTGGAGCGATGTACCAAAAAGGTGTTCTCTGCCTCACTTTCTCTGGTGTTTCCAGCTCACTGTCTAGACTCAGCTCTCCTGGGAGAAAGAAGGCAAGAAGTCTCAAGGAAGAAAAAGAAAAAATGAAACTCAAGCTAACAATTGTCAGATCTGTGATAATGTTAAATTCCACCATTATTATCCAGGCTACTCAGGAAACCATTTCAGACATCTGGGGCTGAAGTCAGATATATTTATTAAGCCACTCACATGCAGGTTTGCTAAAGCAATTGCTTTATCTCTTAATTTCCCATGTGTTAAGATGGTTACTGGAACACAGAGCTGGAGAGGCTCCCCTCCAGCACCCGGGCCCACCTTGGATCAGCAGTGGCACAGCCACACATCATCCAAGGCACCTCTTCCTGGGGACCAGGGTGGCCCAGCCTGCTCCCCACAGTGCCCCTTGGCTGCTCCAGCAGCTCGTACTGTTGCTGCTCCCACCAGCACAGGCCACTGCTGCTGCCAGCACCAAATTCCTGTGTAATGGCTCTGTGGTCACGGATCCTTCACGGTTCGGTGTTCTCCCCTGCCCAGCCTGGCATCCCCAGCTCCTGCACTGGAATTTGCCATTGGCTGCAGCCAGGAGCTTGGCATCATGATCCTTCTTCCCCATCGGGGCCTGGCTGCAGATTATTCTTTTTGTGTTCTTTTCAACACAAGAAAAAGCACCTTTTTTTTCCCCCACCCTGAAGCAGGACAAGAATTTTTCTAAGTTTTGGGGGGCTTTTTGCATTTTTGCAAGAGGACAAGGGCTGGCATGCAGTGATTGGGTTTTTCCCCCAAGTTCTGCTTCATGAAATTGAAGTTTTAGCCAAAAGAAAAAGCTCTGCTGGTGAACTAACCTGAAGAGGCTGTAGAGCTGCTGTTTGGGTAGGTGTGTGTACATCACTTGGGTTCACCTAAGAAACCTCATTCTCAGCATTTCCCCATCTTCATCAGCAAGATATTCAAGTTCAACCCCACCAGTCAGTCCACCTGGTTTTCAAACATGAATCTTTATGTTCCTTCTCCAGGTGAACATTACAACAAATTGGAAATCTACACTGAAATTACTGCTATGATAAAATCAACTTAATGCAACTACTGAAACACTGGCAAAGAGAAAGATGGCAAGGGAGTGCTCCCAAAAATAATTTGCCTTAAATCTGCAAACAGCCATCAAGCATCATCAAACTATTCAGAGAAGATGGCAAGAAGATAGAATTTGTTTTGTTTGCTGTCACATCTGCTTGGCCTGGTTACTACTTACTACCTACCTTACACTGGTTTTCTTTCTCTTTTTAACCATTTTAATTTTGTTTTCTTAAGAAAAGCAATGTTGCAGAACAGTAACATCAGTAACATTCATGTATGGAAGGAGAATCGCTGACTAAGGGGATTTATGCTGGCAGTGTTACACATGGAAGTTATTTCTCAAAGAGAAAAATACATGCCACACTTTCCTGGCCATCAGAGACCACTCTTCTGACAGAGAATCTGTTCAGCTGAGCTAATGGGAAAGACCCTCATTACCAGCTTGGAGTTCCTGGCACCACACCTGCAGCAGCTTCCTGGAGTTCATAACTTGGAGCCCAGCACCAGACCACAGAAAAAGGCAGAAAAGGCAAAGAACAGCCAGATATTATGTGTAACTATCATGACTCACTAGGGCTCCTATTCTCAATTTGCTGTGACCTTTAGGGAAGTGGAGCTGATATTGAGCAGACAATGCAGCTTGCTGCTCTCTGGGAAGCCCCAGCTCCTGCCCTGTGCCTCTCTGGGAGGAGTTTGCCTGGCACTGCCAGCCACTCACACCACCTGGCCCAGCTGGAAGGGCTGGGATGACGCACCAAGTCATTTTGATTTGTGGCACCTCCCTGAGTAAGATGTGCAAAATGAAGACAGATGGCAGTGGATAAACTCCAGTAACTGTGAGGCTGCCATTAGCAATAGCTCCCACACTGTGTGGTGGTGCGCCCTCAAATGAACTTCCCTGCAGCCCCAAGCCCCTGGGAACACACAGAGATACTGCAGCCCATCTTTTAGAAAGAACTTCTGTGCCTTTTACCATCTTGTTTTGCTTTACTTTTTTTTTCCCCAATGTCCTGATTAATTTCTTTTTAAAAGCCACCACCTTCACACAACTGTTCCTGCAGCCATCGCAGTCCAAGTTAGTGGTAGCACCTTGGCCAAGCAGGGAGGTCTCACCTTCAGGGTCTGTGTGGGAAAGCTCCTTCCAAATCCAGGCTTCAAACAGCCATGGGAGCTGCAATGTTTTCCATGTGTTCCCATCACAAAGCACTAAAATGCTGATTCTTCAAAATCATTTTCTCCCAGGATTTTTGCAGCATCACCAAACCATGCTGAACCTCAGCAGGAGGATCCAGGTCATAATCCAGGTACCTTTCTGCCCTGGGGGCAGTTTGGCTTTTCTCTTTATTCTTTGTGCCACTTCCTAGTTCACATGCTTGAGGTCTGCCATTGATATAAATGTTATTTCACCTAAAATAAATGCAGGCACATCAGTGTTTTCTGATGCTTTTTTTCATAGATATATTGGTAGAAGTCAACCACTGGTCTGGTCTTTACCAGAAATGAAATAAAGAGGCAAAAAACTCAAAAAACAAAAGCCATTCTGGGGTAGCATTTTCATAAGGAACCCCTGTGTTTCTGGAGCTTACCTGTTGTTTTCAATTGTAATTTTTTCCACCATGGATTCAGGTCAGTTTTGAAGAAGAATACTACCTTGCCCACATGCCTTTGCAATTACTCCTTTCAGCCTTCAAATGTCATCTCACCCCCAGGTATACAGCAGGGAGAAAACTGGGATGGTTTCATGTGATTTATGAAATCTGAACCTTTTATGAGAAAAATATGGAAATACAGTGAGGACAATTAACTTTGTGGGATTTACTCTGACTACTATTAGTGTGGAAGACATGATAAAAGAAATCCCACACATTTCCAATGGAGACCAATCTGGGTCTTCCCAAGTTAGCTCCCCAGCCCAGCAGAGGCTCAGTTAGAGCCTCTGGTAGCCTCACCAGCAGATTTCCAAGTCACTCTGGTGAAAGCAAAGAATTTCCTCATATGTGCAAACATACCTGATGATTGGCATAATCCCAATGAACACACATTAGGTAAGTAAAAATATTCCAGTGTATTGATATTAATTCCACAGCTCAGACTCAAGATAAAGTTCTCATTTGTCTGAATAACAGAGCATTCAAATATTTAATTCAAATATAAAGACTTTCAGCTTATATACAGGAGGGGGGGAAATCCAAGGAACAAAAGTTTTCCTTGTAGCATGCACAGTGCTGATTTCCAGCCCTTGGCAGCCACAGTACGACACAGCCATGGCAAACGTCTGGCCAAGACAAATCTATAAAATTTGCACTGTACATGCACCCTCTCCATGCATGAAGGTCTAATAAGCCCAGATACTTTCTGCTTCTCCAAACAGTTGAGCTAAAGAGGTTTCCCCATGGATTCTAGCAGGGCTAGGAGCATGGAGACTTTATTATGTAACAACCCACATTATTTAGTGAAAATCTGGAATGCGCTTTATTAGTTGGGCCTTTGTTTGGTCAGGAAATACCTCCAGACAAATGTGATGACACAGGCATTTTTAATTTGCCACTTCACATTCACAGCAAATTAAGTGATTTTACGTGTTATTCCCTCCATTAAAAGCGACAGGCTGCAAGGTTAGCAGTTTCCCTCAGAAGCTCTTGATGACATTACAGACACACACAGAAAGCACGAGCACATCAGAATGAATTAAGATCACCTCTTTGTCTATAATCTGAAAGACTCCATGTGGTCTCTCTTAGCACCAGTCCCAAATGCCAACCCTCTGGAACAGCATGTGCAAGTGGTTGGAGGTAAGGGGAGGAGAGGTCAAATTCTGTGTGCTCCATATGATCAAGTTTGTGGTATTAAACCAACAATTACCAGTGAAGTGGTGAGTGAAAAACAAACGTCCTATCTATTACCCAATTTCAAATGCCAGTGCGATGCCCGCAGGACTCTTGGTCCTCAGTTATTTTTTTGACATACTTGGTAGCGTGTCAAGTCTTAATACCTGCTTTCAAACAGAGCTGGGTTTTTCCATTTGTGAGCTCAAAGTCATTTTCATTTCAGAGCAGACTTAAGAAAAGGCCAGTTAGACTGCTGCTAGCATAGTTTGAGGATATATTCCTCAGTTGATTACACTCCTGCTTAGGATAAATAGGAAAAAAATGTAGCAGAAATTGAGTTAAATGCAAAATATTTAATCTTGACTGAATATCAATGAAGCAACTCAATGAAGATCCAAACAGTGGTAAAAAAAGAAAGGGGCGGGGGGCCGGTTGGGAAAAGCAGTTCTACTTTTCTTACAGCGAGTATTAGGAACTGAAGTGTGGCCAGCATAGGAACATACACTTCTGCTGGACTTCAGTCCAGGTAATAAAAGAAAAAATAGAGATTATGTGGAGTTGGGTAATAAAAGAGGTAGGGGTGGTGAGTCTGCAGCAGCAGGTTTTTTGGCCGGCAGTTTAATGACTGGGGCTGAAGCTCTGCCAAACGGTGCTGAGCAGGACTGACACAGCTCCTGGGGTTTGCCTGGAGAGGGGAAGCAGCAGTGGAGGTCTGCAGGCTGTGAGGGTGAGAGGGTGGGAGCTCTGTGCTGGAGCTGCTGCTGGATCCATCAGCAGCGTGGGACTCGCTGACACCTTCCCGAGCTCCGGGTGTTTGTGCAGGCTGCAGGACACCCTGAGAGCCCTCCTCGGCTGCACTGGGCTCTTTTATGGCCAGGCAATGAGGTATGGCTGGGATTATGAGGAATACCAGGTGTGTGCTGGAGAAGCTGATTTCCATGTCAGGAAAGCCTCTGGTCCCTCTGCCTGGCTGGCCAGGTGGGTGGCCCTGTGCCTGCCACCAGCATCCCCAGGAGAGCAGGTGACTCCCCTGAGCAGCCACCTCAGCCAAATGCCACCAAGAGCCTTGGGTGTGATGTGCAGGGAGCCAGGAAGGAGGAGGAGGCAGGGCTCCACATGGAAGTTGCCTTCCAAAACCAGGAGCTGCAGACTTTAATCTCTTCCCACCTCTTAATGAGGCTCAGAACTTACATATATTTTTTTCCCTAAACTTCTCTGAAGTCGAGCACCTAAAACTGTCAGTGGAACTCAGGTTTCAGCACAGGAGGAATAATCTGGCTGTTCTCTACAGACATATTTGAGAAGTACTCCCACAGCCAGGTATATTTCTGCACACTGGCTTTGTGTGCTGTGTACTGCAAACACCTCAGTGAGGACTGGGTAGAGGGAAACTTTTTTCCTTCAGGTCAAGTGAATTCAGGCTGTGTTGGTAATGCAGCTTCCAGGTGTTGGTCGCTGGCCTTGGCAGGCACAACACCTTTCAGAATTCTTTCCAGTCTCAAAGAGATAATCCCACTATGAAAACATCCCCTCACTAGCAAGGCACACCTCCTTGGAAGCCACCTTGGCAGGTGAGGCAGGGGTGGTTTGCAGCTCCTTGTCTTCAGTCTCAGAAGGTGCAGGGTCTGGAGTTCAGCCAGGTGTGAGTGTGGCAGTGAGCATCTGCTCCTCTGCTTTCTGCTACTCAAGGCTAAAATGTGCTTATTTTTTTTTCTAGCATCAGATGAATACTCTTTATTTTTAAAGCAGTAAGAAGCACCAGGTGTATCCCTATACCTGCCCTACTGTTGTCTGCCTCACCCTCTTGCCACCACCAGTATGCAGTGAGCACTCTGTTGACTTTATGTGCCCTGATGTGTTTTTAGCCCATGTTTAATTGCTGAGAAACCTTCTCTACTGAAGAGTCAGAGGACAGTCTTTCTTTGTGTTTCTTTTTGCTTAGAAGGGGCTGAAGAAGCAATCTTGACTTAAAGGCTGACTCTGATTGGAAAATAAACAACTATAAAGTACAATAAATCCCATTGAAGAGCCCAGTCAAAACATCCCAATGAACAGCTAATGCTCCACTAACCAAATCCAGATGTCACAGCCTTGTCTGGCACTAATTGGTTGACTGAAGAGTCAGTAACTGTGTAACCTGGAGGAAATCTCTACTTCTTGCGCTTGAGATGAGCTGCTAAGACAGAAAATGGTATTGTTTTTTGTGTTCCCTAATTTCCCTGCAACAGAGGAGTCACAGGTACTTGCTGATATCTGCCTAGAGGCAGGGCACTGTTCAATTTTAGGATCTCTAAAGGCACCTCACAAAAATTTTCTCAAGAGCATGAAGCTGCCTTTGACATCTGATGTTACTTCCATTCTCAAGCTTTTCTGGGTTTATTTGTTTAACCAGAGGACATGCCCTAGCAGATTGCAGCTAAATTCTTAAATAAAGGTAGTTGCAAATTCCATCTGGAAGTGTCTGAAGCACCAAAAACCAACCAAAAAAACCCCCTCCATCAAAACCTAACTGAATCCAAACAAACATAATCTCAAAGAAAGCAGTTGCTTCCAATTATAATTAAAACACGTAGAATCAGGAAACTGGAGATGAGTTTGGAAACAGAGAATAATTTTTTATAAGATGAGATGAGCCTGGCACACCCCAATTCCTTCCAGGCTGAAAATTCCATATCTGCCTGCATGACTTCTCTGTCCAGGGACATACAAAGAGGTTAAACAGGATTTTCCAAAGGGATATTTAACAAGATTATATTATCTATTCTGTGTAATACTACAAAGCAATGTGTGCCTGAAGTTATCTTCTTTGTTTTAGCAGAATACTTCCCAGTGCCATGACTCTGCACACACTTATGCTGTTTATCTTCAAGCAAAGATATCCCTCTGGCTTCTGAGGCTTCCATGACATTAAGAATTGCTATTCATTATTCATTCTTGGGGTTCTAGTTGTATGCTGAGCACATAGGAGGAGGTTTTGTGAAAAACTTTCCTAGAAAGTTACTTAATAAGTTTCTGTTTAAAAAACTACTATTCATATTCCTTATTATTTAGATTAATCTGTAAAAATAATTTTATCTTTAAAATTTTTATCAAGTGGCTTACATGAATTTTAATAAACATTTCCCTTAATATCTCTGATATGTTGTTCCTACTTTGTTAGAGAATTTTAGAACTACATAAATTTGCACACTAAAATCTGATGTGGAACTTCTGCTCACTTACATATGACCAATATTTTTTTTAGTGCTTGTAAAAATAGCCCAAAAAACAGTCTATAACCTGTTTCTCAAGTGTCAAAACCATTTTTTTCTGCAGCATACTGTGCAATGGAGCATCTGTTTGGACACATCCAGCCATATCTTTCACTCCTGATCTGCAAGGGAATAACACAGGATTTGAAATACAGTAGACACTTGTGCAAAGCATGAACAATGAAAATTACATCCAGCCCTTAATCCAGGGGATTCTGGGCTGAGCTCAGCCTCCGTGGGTATACATATCCATTCTGCATTTAGTTCCACATATTCCAAGACTGGATGTTTCCCTATAAGAGTCACATGGGAGCAAAAGTGGGATTAAGTGGCTTTCTCTCCATGTTTTGCTATTAGCATTACACATGTAATATGCAGGCACATGAGCAACTGTGCTGCATAATGGTCAACGATGAAATTAATTTCTTCCAAGTTTCTGTTAGGTTTCATATTTCAGGTATCATCTTTATTTTGTTCATAGCCTTGGGAGAGAATGGATGGAAAAGAAGCAAGAGGTTAATCATTCCCCACACATTGAGATTCAGCAAAACTTTGATTAACCTTCCTCCTTCAAGCCTGAGTGAGGGACTGGTTCCTGCCAACGGGGAGTGCAAAGCTGGGACCTTCACCAAACTTCTCCTTTTGTGCTTTTAAATCTGTCAGAGGCTGACCTGACTTTGGCAATGGTGACACAACAGAGGATTGCTCTGGGTGTTCTCTCTGGCTGGTGAATTTGTATCAACAGAAATAATACCCCCCTCCTTGCTGGTACAAAGACTGGGTGCAAGGAGCACCTCATCTACCTGGTCTATAATCTGGCTCCAGGCTGGTACCTCTCACCAGCAGGAGTTAGAGCTGTAGCCTCAATGTCAACAGAAATTTTTAAAAAATGCAATGCATGGAAGTACAACATTTAAGTAGATGGATATTGAACTGTTCACCATAGGGAGAGGAGACTGAATTTTCTGTTCAGTTCTGTTCTGTTCAAAAGTTCCTACAAAGACATTGTGGGACATTAGGAAGGAAATTTCTGTTTCCATTGAGCTAAGTAGATAAAAATTCTGTAACGGGTTTTTTATACCATTGCAGAACATCAATGCTTTTTGACATTCAACATTAAATATCTCTGTTGATCACTAACCACTTTAGAACACTAAAGCACATCTTTAAAAAACAGCCTTTGACTTTGGCAGCAAAGTTGTCTGTTAAAAGAAACTGTTAACCTTCAGTTGAGTGGCATTTGGAAGAGAACTGGCAAAGTAAACTCAAGGGTTAATGAAAGTAAATGAGATAATCCTCACTGATCCCCCATAATCCCCATGGTCGGAGTGCAACTGTCAATCACCAGGAGAGACTTTTTCCTAATCTATCCCTCTGTGAATAAGTCATTCCAAACTGAATATACTTTATACACAGACATATTCAAATGTACAAACACACACTCTGAACATGTAACAAAAAACTTAGCACAGTAAATTCCAAAATGAATGGGAAAATAAAGCATAGCTAAGAATATGCATAAACTGCATATAGTGCATAAATTTAAAAAAGAGAACTTTTTTTTTACTAGCTAAAACATATTCCAGCTGTCCTTACTAACTCACTGTTTCCCATGTAAGCTGGTAGCAGCTAATGAATCTGTTAAATCCCTCCTCTGTAAAAGAGGAAAGACCGTTCCCATAAAATTAAAACTTACTGTTTAACAGATTGACCTAAGCCAAATATGGTCTGGAGCATAAAAGAAATTATTTCAGTACTTTTCAGAGAACTGCTGACATGAATAATGTATTAAATCAAATTATGCCATAACTGAGGCTCAGAGGATGTGGCAGGAGGAGCTGTGGCCCTTCCTCAGCAGTGCCAACCCCACCAAAGACGTCTCTTCTTTTGGGAAGCACATCACTGCAGGGCCACCCCACATCCCTATGGGGTCTGGACAGCAGTGGTGTCTGCAGAGCCCAAGCTCATCAGCTCACTATTCCCAGGACTGCACTGAGTTCAAAGGCACCAGTCTCTTTCCTTAACTCTTCTTTCACTGAAATGCTTGAGCAGTTCTGTGCTCTTCCTGCATGGGCACAACCAGGGAGGGATGTATATGGACAGGGAGCAGGTGTGCACTCCCAGAGCTGGAGAAGAAACTGGCTCAGGAGCCAGTGTGATCTGGGGATATGAACACATCTGGACTATGAGGGCATCAGCTCTCTAGTCCAGATTTGCCTCAAAAGCTCAGTTGTAAAGTCATGCTTGATTTTATGAGAAATTCATCCAAGATGCCCAGTGCACAGGCACTGTTAATTGCAGCATTTTTAAGAACCCACTTATTTTGGGAAATCTCCCTCTAATACTTTGCATCTGGAATTCTTGATAATGCAGACATGGCACTTAGGGACATGGTTTAGTAGTGGACTTGGCAGTGTTTCATTTGCATTTGGATTCAATATTAAGGGTCTTTTCCAACCTAAATGATTCTGTGTTTCTATACTAGAGTCATTTATGGAGAAACTCTTTGGCATTTGGAAGAAAGACAATCTTTCTACAGAGCGTTCAGACCCACCTGAAATAATGTTACTACATTCTGCAGAGGAAAAGGAAATTGTCTGTCAAAGGTTTGGGATGGAAATGCTTCACACCGCCCAAAGATACCTCTCGATAACACAGTGCAGCACCCATTTTCCTCCTGCAAACACTCAAGCCACCACCTCTAACCTGAGGCTGAGTTTGAAATAAATGCCCCACTCTCAGGTTTAAAGAAAAAACCAGCTTGGTAGCCATTTGGCCTGCAGCCAGGATTTAAGTGTTAACTCAATGTCTGTCAACCTGTCACTTAAACATTTACAAAACTACTGACCACTTCTATTAAAAGACCATTAAACCAGGATTAAGCTTTTCCAGGGTTAAGCTGATGTAAAAATGCAAGGAATGTCACACCAAGGGCAGCTCATTTTATTTGTATTGTAAACAGGCAGAAGTCGGAGGATAAAATGTTACATGTGTATTAAATATGGAGATATACCCCTGCTTTGCATTTTCCCTTCTTCCAGCTTCCTAAACACAGATCCCATTACTCAGTGCTCTGATAGCTGCAGAGCACAGCTCAGTGAAGATAGAAACCTCCAACTGCCTTAAAACCAGCCCTGGACGGTTCAGAACAGGTTGGGTAACTTTACCTGGAGGGGGGATGTGACACAGGGTCTGGCCATAGTGCTGGGAATAGCCATGGATATAACACAGCATTTAGGTAATGTGTCATATTGTAATCAGAGATAAATTGTTGAAAAAAGAGAGTCTTATTAAAAGCAGGAGCCCATTTTGAGCATTCTGTGGATTTATTTTGTAAAGCAATAAAGTCCACCAAGAAGTTTAGTGGTACTCCCTGCAGGCTTAGCTGGCCAGGTGCTGTGATGGGACACTGAAATTGCTCTGGTTTCTTACAATTTCTTACCCCTGGCCAGTCCTTGGCAGAGACAGGGTGCAAGTCTGGATGGGCTGATGGCCCGATCTGCACTGGCTGTTTGTGTCTGCTCAACATAGCTCTGAAAAAAAGCATGGTTGCCTGTCTGAGCATCAGTGCAAAAACTTGACTCACAGAACTGTTGGTCTTTATTTATTAACCACTATCCTGCAAAATTTCAAAATATATGAGCCATTGAGCAAGTCTGCCTACATAAATATTACAGAATTGGCCATCCCTGAAGAGGGAGGCTCACACATTAAATGAGATTTCTCTCCTTCCCCACAGCCATCCCTCCATCTAGCCTGCTATCTTTATGAAATATAATTTTGCTTTCAGGAAGTATCTATGACACTTCCATCTGAAGCAGTGCTTCCAGTATTTACAGATATCAAAGAAGTGGTCTTAATTTCATCTGATACTTTAAAAACCCTTTTATTCTAAAATAAATTATTGAAATGTGGTATTGGCAAAATGGGTTGCTCCAGTAATGGATTTACTGTGATGGTGCAATCAATTTCAGAGATTGGATTTCAGGACAGAAACTATTCATCACTCTCCATGTCAAGGCAAGGTTTACCTTCACACTGCGGTCACCCACTGCAGCTTCTGGATACCCAGGGCAGAGGAGGATCCATTGGAGGAAAACACTTCCTGTTGCTTTTGTTGATGAGGTCAGAGTTTGGAGTTTTGACAGTTACAGCAGCTCCAGAGCATTCTGGTGCTACTCAGGGATTCACCTATGCAACAGCAGTTGTGCTTAAGTATCTGATTTATCTCTTCTGCCATGACTCAGTGCAGGTTTTGCCATATGAGTTTTACAACTTCTCTGTTGTATTTCAGGATCAGCAGAGCCTTTTATCAGGTAGAGGCCTTCAGGAGTAGGGAATATAATGATTTTAATAGAAATGATGGGGAGAGACCTGCATTGGTACATATTCCTCCCATCCTGGAACACTGAGCACTCAGCACATGAGTGATGCTAATGAGGGGAAAGAGGAGAGGAAATGTGACATGAACCAGACCACTTATGGCTGTACTGACCCTCTCCTTCACATCAGAGGTTTTTCACAAGCTGGAGACCCCAACAGCTGCAGGTAGACCTACCCTGCCCTAGCTGGAAATGGATCTCCTGGACCTCTGCAGCAAAGGAGGAGGTTGAGAACAGAAGCAGTTTAGTCCTGGAGGTCAGTAAAGACAGGATTTTTCTCCATTTGTTTTTGTTCCATAGAGGCCCATGTGCTTCTATTAACATAAATAAATATTCACAGTCTCATTAGTACCTTGCTCTCTGCCTGGTAGAATCACTTCAAGCCTGATGGGGCCACGACCCAGAGAAGCTCCACAAAGCACCACAAAACACAGCTTTTCTGGGGTGTCCTGAACTATCACTGGCAGGAACAATTGGCATATCTAAGCCTTGTGACACAAAAAAATGAAAGGTTTTTTTCCATCCTCATCTCTAAGGAATCTTGCTCTTCGTTCCTAGAAAGCAAAATCAGCTCCATAAGTCAAGAAATCTGTGGATTTGGGGTTTTACGTTAACACTTTCAATTCATGCTTTGCTGTGACCTCTTGGATGGGGGTGAACTATTCTACTGTGCTGGGAAATGGCAGCTCCAGAGCCAATTTTAGCACCTAGAAAATTTCCTTTGGCTCCCAGATGCCTTAATTTTAAATTTGACCCCCTCCTTAAAGACAAAGTCATGTCTACGTTTGATTTCAGGGGTTACATACAATAATTTAAAAAGTTATGTGGGGACCCAGCAAGTCTCTGACTATGGAGGGGGTTGGAAAACATTATTTGGAGCCAGAATTTCAGCTTTCTTGGCTATGGTCTATCTACCAACCTCAGCTCTGTATTTAGTCTTTCACCAACTTTTTTAAGCGCTACAAATGATGAAGTTTTGCTCAGCTGGAGAATCACCATCAATAAATACAGCTGGATTGGAATAACTAATGAAGGGTGAAAAACTGAGCTTGTTATAGTTATTTATAATGCTTCTCAAGACAGTTAAAAGTAACTGAAAATTCTCTGGTGTTTTAAATCTTTCTCCTCACTCTACTTCACTACTCACACTCCTTCTTTTCCTGTTTTTTTGTATGAAATATGGCCTATCCTGGAAGTTTATTTAAAAAATCAAAACTCTGAAGAAACTCACAAAAGGCACTTTGCAATGGCTAAGACAGAGTGAACCTTGGCAAGAAAACTACAGCTGATGTGTCTGTGAAGGCTGCAGAGGAAGGACTCCTGGAAGGGTACAAATGCCAGAGTGAGCCAGCTCTGACTTCAGTCACAGCCAAGTGGGTGCTTAAGGTTCCTCTTCATGCTGCATTTAAATGCACCAATCCTGCAGTTAAATGCACCAATCCTGCAGTTAAATGCACAAATCCTTCCATCCATCCATGGCTGAGCCTCTGCCACCCTTACTGTGGGGCCTTCCTGCAGCCTCAGCAAGTCTGTAAGAAATGTAACTCAGTTCTCTCCTTCTCTGTCCTCCTGTCTCTGTTCAGAGCTTTTGATTTTGCTCAGGGATGAGATGAGGCTGCTCTGCCTGTGGCAGGGACTCAGTGTTTTGCACCTGGGATAGCCACACGTGGAACACTGTAATAAACAGGCTCCTGGGGTACTGCACCCTCTGCAATGCAGCACTGACCAGAGCACATCTACAGAACTCAGTGGTCACCAGAATTAGGGTATCTCCCTTGGGAGTGCTTAGGTAAGCAAGTGATGGGAGGGTTTAGGAAGAAGAAGCAACACTGAAGGGGGATTGAATTATAATGTAAATTAGACTTTTACTTTGAATTTCCAAATTTTGAGTTTTACATTTTCAAACCAGCAGTAACAGCAATGATGAATGAAGAATTACTTTATTAATGATCCAGCACTCCTCACTGCTCTAATAAGATGTAAGAAATACAAGCACACTAAATAAAAAAATAATCTATTCCCAAATCTAGCCATCATGTTATAAAAACCTGCTCCAACAATTATTTTGTGTTTCTTATTTTGGGAATATCAATGGACTGGAAATAAACCCAGAACTTGCAGCCTTCTTAATCCACTGCAAAAAGGGAAAAAAAAATAAATCAGGAATAATCTGTGGAAAGCCTAGTTAATGACAGCTGGACTGCAGGACACTGCAGTTATCAGTGCTGCATTAGATATATCATAGCAAAGCAGAAACAATTACTCTCCAAGGAAGCTCTAAGAGCAGTGGATCTGAAATTATGATCTGACTCTGGCATTCCTTGGGATCTCACAGTCCTTATACCTGCTTCATCCACAAAGAGATGAGATCTCAGATCTTCCCTTGATGAGCCAGCAGTGCCTCCTGCTGTACTCCAGCCTGCATTTATTCCCAGACTCCCAGTTCTGTCAGGTTTCAGCTACCAGTGAAGTTACTGGAATTTTGAAAGCTGTGATGAGTAAAGGGAGATGTGTCTAACTGGCCTCAACACCTCTGGAAACATCAGTCTGTGTCACTGAAACACACCTTGCCCAGTCCAGAGTGGGACAACGGGGAGCTGTGCAGTCTGTGAGGCAGCCTGAAACACCTCAGAGATGTTTTGCTCACAAACCAGCTTTTAACACATTTCTGAGTGTGTTTGAGTACCACAGCACAGCAGGGCTAATCCGTGGAACCCAGAGGGTTTCAGCCTGCTCAGCCATGCTCCCTCCTCTTGCTTTTACACATTTCAGCACTAATCTGCAGGAAGCCCTGCTGCAGTTCCACGACCTTCTGCTGAACAGGCTTTCTCTTGTGCTGACCCATGACAAACCATCACAGTTGGGGAATGCTGACTGTATCACAGCCCACGTGAGTGCCAAGTCTGGCTTAATCCAAAAACATCAGAAAAAGGAACCTGGGGTCAATCTCACTTAAGGAATGTGCCAAACTTCCTGGAGGTCACAGAGAGAGAACAAGCCCGATGTTTTACCTCTGAAGCTGAGAGACGGAGGGGTTTTAAATCCTTTTGAGCCATCAGCCTGCAAAACAGGTAACTGGTGAAATAAAAGAGGGGCTTGTCTCTGCTCTGGGCTGTAACTGGAAGTCTTTCACTAGAGAGTGTTCTTCCTCCCCCTCAGGGTGGTTTTCTGCATATCAGATAGAAAATCTCTTTGAAAAACAGCAAGTCAAATCTTTCAAAACAATCATTATGACAACAAAGAAGAATTAGACTACTCTACTGCCACAGCTTCTACCCAAAAAGTTTCTGAAGGCTTTGCAGAGATGTTTATTGAACCTCAGTAGCTCTGGGGAGGAGCATCAACATCAATCTCCTCCACATCTTGCTGTAGTCATTCCTCAGTGCATTTGGGAGAGCTCTGCCAGTGAGATGGCTCCAAGTAGAGAACGTGGCAGTAGCCCACCACCCTTCCCTCCCCAGGATTATGCTAATCCTAAAAACATGCTCCCACTAATTGACATCATCAGTTCAGATGATGGCACTGCTGGAAAAAATTTCTATCTGTCTGTCTGTCTGTTCCACTCTCACACCATTTGAATCAGTCCTGTTTGGTAACTTCCAGCACATCTGCACACTTCCATATTTTATATTGAGAGACACTGAGGCAGAAGGTCACATGGTTTCTAAAAATGACCAAATGAAACTGTGGGAGTGCCAGATGACTCTTCAATGAACTGTTACATTACAGAAATCTCTTTCATTTTAATTTCCCCTTTAATGACTGAGAAATATCTTAATATTCCAATATATGAAAGTAGAGAAAGACATTTATATCTGAAACAACTTTAATCAGGGAATGAGGTTACTAAACAACCTTCCTTAAGCAAGTCCCAGTTCAGTGACAGGGTAGGAGGAGACAGTGGACCTGGAAGCTGTGACACCTCCCTTGCCAGGACCACAGTGCTCCTGCCAGCCTGGCTCTGGAGCCTTGTGCCAAGTCCAGCTTTGCTGCAGTAATCCCCTATCAGCAGCACAGCCAGGAAAAATGTGGTCTGCAAGCCCTGGTGCCAACAATGCTGGAATGCTGAGCCCTGGGAAGGAGTGCCAGGGCAGCTAAAGGCCCAATGAGCTGTGGTCCAAAGCCATGCAAGGATGGCCTCAGCTGAGGAGAAGGTTCAAAAAGCGAGGAGGGGATGGTATGGAGGCAAGAAGGAGTCTGTGAACACTGATAGAGTTACTCCAGCCTTATTCTAGGATAAATGAGGGAAGAATCTTGATCTTGCGCATGCAGAGTCAAAAGTGAATGTATGCAAAACCTGAGAAACACGAGGGAGGTATTTCTACTCATTTCTTTCCCCCTATAACCTTTCCCCCACAATCATTTCCTACCTCTTTTATTCTTCCTCATTCCAGAGGAAAAGCCTGATGCATAAATGGACAGACAATCCACCTATGATTTCAACTTTTCTTGAAACTCTCCAAAGAAACACTTTTCCTTAGGAAATTATCTGCTTCCTCTGCAGACCAAAGAGAGCATCATCTTCTGAGCATCTATGCAAACCAAGCCAAATATCAAAATTGTTGGCAATTCAAAACTCACAGTTCAACACACAGCATAAAACTGAGAGATTTCACTTTTGCACAGCTTTTATTGAATTCTTAGAACAGAACAAGCACTGCATTTGGGCCATAATGCAAAAACATTAATTTGCATTAAGACTGTTTTCTTTAGCTTCATTGAATGCTTTCCAAAATTGTCCTTGAGAGTGAGGTTAATCAGAACAGTAATCCTTCTGACATTAATGGGAACGTGAGCATGTGCCATGTTTCCTGCAATGAAATACTTGATACTCATTGTCAGCCAGAGGAATGAAGATGTGACCACAGCATCCCTCTGCATCCTCATCACAGACATTTTGTGCACAGCAGCAAGAAGTACTCAGAGTAAAAGTTTTTATAAGGGAAAGGGGAAGAGGCTTCTTGATGTCACACACTAAGATCCGGCAAAGAATATTTGCAGACAGGAAATTTATAATTAATTTAGGGAGAACTTCAGAAGAAAATATAACATTAAAGGCTGAGTTCTTCTGAGACTGAGGTCCTGTATCAATCACTAGTACCAGCCTGCAACTTCACAAATGAATTTCACCCACAACTAATGGAAGGAACGAGCTTGCATCAGGCTGCTGCAGGACAGTTCAAGAGTAAAGCTTAGAATATGTCAATTGCTGTTAATTTTGGGATCTGCTTTAGCTGTTCCACCCTCTTTTTGATTAATTGTTTTTCACTTGATTATCTGTTAGATTTAAGCATCCCAGCTCCATTTCCCAGGTCGCCACTTAAAGAGACTGATGAGAGTAGGTCCCTTAATTTTGACCAGCAAGACAGGACCAGGTACAATTGCAGAACTCCATTTATACTGCCCAGCCAGCAATTAAATCTGACAAACTTTCTGGCTGCCACAAGTCTTCTGGAGCCTCTCCATCTTGACAGAGGAGCAGCTTCTGAGCTAAGCTGAAAAGACAGGCAGCCAGGAATTCATATTTTCTATCATATTTTGCAAATTTTTTTATGAACTAGCCCAATTTTGTCCTTCTCTGCAGAAACAAGACTTTTTCTAAGTCTTTTTCTTTCATGCATATTCACATCTTTATGCAAGAGAGACTCTAAACCAAACCTGTCAGTCAGTCTCAGACAGAATAATCTCTTCTCACAGTGCACATAAGTACTTTTTGGACTGGTTTCCTTTCTCTCAGGCATTTATAGGTGATTATCAAGAGGCAAATTTCATATTCCTCCTTTGTCTGACAGGCTTTTTTCTTTATTGCCTCTATATTTTCTGAGTAGTAATTAAAAAGTTAGTGTTTCTGGGGGACTTACTAAATTTCTGACCACACTTGCCATGGGATTGCATTCCAGCATAAAACCCCAGCCATTTCCTAGTTTTTTGTTGCAACTAGTAAACAAGGACCACAAAAGATCGGCACAAATAGGGAGGAGCTGTGGGTAGTTTGCTGGCAAATGACTGCAGTTAAGTACAATTTTATATTTATGTAGAATCCTCTTCTCATGAAAAAAGACAGATATTTTTCCTATTTCCTATAGACTTGAGAATGATGTCTAGCCGAGCATTTTATTACAGTTTGATAAGCAGAAATATCCTTGGGGGGATACAATTACCTGGTACAATCCCTATGAAGAGCCTGGCAATTAGAAGCAATTAAGATCCCCACTAGCTCTTCGTAGCTTCCACCCAGCTGCCTCCTTCGACCTCCTGACCATCTTCCTGCCCCTTCACTGGCCTCCTTTCCTTTGTCTTGAATGGGGGAGCCCAGAACCAGCCTTTCACTCCAAGAGGGGTCACAATGCTGTGAGATAGAAAGGAATCACCATTTTCTCCAAACTGCTGGCTGTGTTTCTATCAAAACCTCCCCATGTGCCTTCATCACATCTGTATTCCTTGTTCCCTTCCTCTTCTTGCTTTCCCTGTGAGGAGATGAACAGATTCTTTCAATCAAAGGTAGTTTTAATGTGTCCTTTACCTATGCATTGTGTAAAAATAAAAGGAGGTGGTCTTGATTTCGCAGTAACCTCACAGTTTTGGGAGAAATTCAGTCTTAATTTTTTCTACTTTGCAGATACACTCTGGGTATAGAAAAGCCTGAAGGAATCAAAACGGGGCCCAAAATGGAGGGCTTGAGCAAATGTTAGACAGCTGCATGCATCTTTCTGAAGTAAAACAGATACTGAATGTAACTGCTTGGAAATGAAGATTTTCTGCTTCTGCTATGCTTGTCATTTTGCAAGTTCTTCTTGTTCCATTTATCAGTTTGGATGCACCTGACCTTGTCTGTTCCATCTTGAAAACCTCCTTGTGCAGAAACAGCAGCTGGGCACTCACCCCACTCACAGCCCTGAGCAAAACAGCCAAATGACCCAAAAGGTCTGTCCATCTGTTCGTTTTGCATATTGTTTAAGCAAAAAAGGAGGGGAGAATTCAGTGATGTTCATCAACCCTCACCAGGAGAGATGCAGAAGGAAATCTCTGGATTCTCAGCTTACTGCCATTGCTGTCCCGTGGCTCCCTCTGACCTGACCACCCTGTCTCCTTCCTCCCAGCTGTCCTTACCCTGACGGAGAATAAACTCATCTGGGGGAAAAAAGCCCCCAACAAACACACCCTTGAGGAGCAAGGCAAAGGGCAGTCTTTTTACAAAATTCTGTCCTGTTGGTGAAAATCTAAAATGTAAAATGAAAACATATTCCCTCTTCAGTCATGGAACAGTGTCAAGCACTCAGTCTCTTCTCCCTGCCCTGCTCCCTGCAGTGCCTGTGGGGTAATTTGGGGATCTCTCCCCCAGCCCAAGGCAGGCAATGTGGGAACATGAAGGAGCTGTGCCTACACACCCCAGCCCTACCCAGAGAGGCCTCTCACTGCTGCCAAATGTTCACCAGGGGACTTGGTGTCCCTTCAGTCTCCCTTCAGGGACTGACATGCATCCTCATTCTCTTCAGCTGAGATCAAGAAGAGAGCCCCTTGTATCCAAACACCCCCAAGCTGCTGAGGAGCACTGGCCTGGCTCTTCCCTCCACTCTTGTTTTCTAGGCTGGTGACATCATTCACCTGTGGGTTGTACCATGAGAGGTCCTGGTCTTGAGCACTGCCTTCTACATGGACTTAGAACTTTATTTCATCTGAAAGAAAAAGGGTTGGTGCCCTGGGCAAATGCAGAGGTCAGTCAAAAGCAGAGCCTCCTGGCCCTCAGCCCTCTTAGGATGGAGATCTGGCTCCACTCAGGGCCTCTGGCCTTGTAAAGATTGAAAAGTGAGGTTGGACACCCTCCCTTGCTGTCCTGCTCCCTGAAGCAGTGTGGCTGGTGAGTGATGGACCGGGGTCATCCCAGCCCTGGCTCTGCCAGAGGTGCTGGGAGTGGAGCCTGGCCTCAGCCACAGCTCCAGCCCTGTGCTCTGCAGGAACCACGGCTGACAATCCCCTGTCTGTCACACAGGACAGCATCACTGGGGCCACTTCTCACCTGCCCTGCCATGTGGGCTTTTACACCAGGGAAAGTGCTTACAAAATTTATTTAAAGCAGAATAAGAACAGCCCATATCTACCATACAACAGGGAAAATGAAAATGTGAGTACTGAAGAAGTCAAGGATCCTCTCTTGCACAGTAAACAACTTTCCCATGTTCAGGATCATTTCTTGGCTCCTCTCTCTTTAAATCATCAGTCTCACAGTGGAAAAACCAGAAGGATGCAGTCCCTTAAAGCTCTTTTCTCTTTTTGCCTGTTGTTTAATTAAATTATCCTATAATGAAATCTTTCCCTAATGAGTCAGTGTTTAATAATTTATTAGCCACTGAAGCCCTGCTTGGAGTCTCATCAATTATGTATCACAGCACAAGGCACTTTCAATCTCTCTTTTTTCATTTCTCATTCACTTCATTAAAAGCCCCAGCCTTGCTGCTTCTGAGTTTCAATTCACTTCCTCGGACGTAGAGGTCAGTTCAGTGATACCAGTTTTGCCCAGTGCCCACTAACAGATGTGTCTGCATGTGCTGCTGGTCTAAAATTACAGCTGGCATCTGGGTACAGGTCTGTGCACACGTGTGACAGAGGTGGGTGCCTGCCTTTCTGCCTGGGAGCAGCAACGAGCATTTTTCTCTGATTTACAAAGACTGTTGTCTGGGTGTACACATAAATATGTTTGGAGATGGATAAAATCTGTGCAGCTGCTTCTATAAGGTGATATTTGCTCACATATCTGTGGGGAATGTATCAATGCTGGCATTCCTACCTAGGTCAACACTCTTCTAATTGCAGGGAAATAATTTGTCTTATTCTGCCATCTTTTTTATTTTTGGTGTCCTTAAAAATAATTCACAGATAACTCATAGGAACCAATCAGGAAACACACATGAAAGACAAGGAGTTCATAGCTACTGAGGAGATTGGGAAGGGATTACCAGGCACACATTGCTGCAGTAGTGACTGTCACTCATGGGGGCAGTTTGGGGAGGAGGACCTGGCTTTTTAATAAGGCTTGCCATCCCATTCACTATCAGCCTTCTACACTAATCTTTTAGATGGACCAAGCTCCTCCAGTGACACACAGGTAATTCTGGAGTCACTAACACAGCTGACTGTTTATCCTGGATGCATTTTTCTGTGAAAAATTGTATAAAATACACTTCCATAAAAAAATAGTCCAGGGGAAGTTTTCCTAAAGTATTGTTGGCCATGGAAGAGTTATTATAAAACATTCCCCTTTTGCTCCAGCCTGTTTCTGTGACAGATTTATTCATTTAGCATGAAAACATAATTAGTTTAATCTTCATTATGAGAGTGGAGCATCGAGCTCACTCGATGTGTGTTAACTGATGCAGTGTCCTCAGTAACCCTGGTGTGTTGGAGTGCTGGGGCAAGAGAAGCACCTGGCTGCACAGGTGAGCACAGCTCAGTGGCACTGGCAGTAGAAGAGCAGGTCTGATGTTCAACTTACACTGTCCTGCTGAAGCAGAGAGTTCTTTCGTTTCTTTTCCTGAGCAAAGCTTTGCTTAGCCCTACCTGGATCTAAACACATGGAAGCACCACTGATTTATCCTGGTGTTTTACATCCCCCTGAAACTCTGGGTAGGGATTCTCCAACTGCAGCAGGTCTGATGTTTTGGTTTCAGAATTATGCTTTTCACAGTAGCCAGTTTGAAGAAAAGAGCAGAGGAGCCAAGGTGCTGGCTGCTTTTCAATGGAGTCAGATTCTGACTTTGTCCAATTTCCCAGTTATGCCAAGAGTGAAGCCTGGCTCTGCTTCACCTGACCACTGCCCCTGGTAGATCAGGGCTGCTGCTCCCCTCTCTGGTGGGGTGTAAGTGCTGCTCCCACAGTGTTCCCAAAGATGGGAAAAATCACAATCACTCACAAGTACATGCATTTGCATTTTGAATACTTAACTAGACATCTGTTCATGGGAAAGATTTTTTGATCAATTTATACCCTGAAGCACAAAATTTGATTTTCCTCTTAATTATCTTATCAAGCATTTCTAGAAGAGCTGTTAGCTGTAACAATCTCATTGGGCCATTCAAAAAATCTACTGTGATTTTAGAGGGTCCTTCTTTACCTCAAATTGTTTCTTTCCCAATGAACACTTCCCCGCACCCACTGCAAGAAAATCTTGCTAACAAACACCAAAGAAATGCATTTTACTAGTTTAAATTTTTTTTTAAGGGATGCAGCCCTCCGAAACAACCCTGTATTGGTGTCACTGGAAGCCTGTGTTGCTCGCCAGTAAATATTCTATGTCAATAGGCCATTAACTATTAATTCCAATGCTGGCCATTTGAGAACTTTACATCAACACTCTTGTTATTTTACACATTGCTTCTCATCTTATTAAATGACTTGTGCATATGGACAAGGGCACAGGCTCTCAAATGAGCCCACATCAATAACGCACGGGACACCACCTCCGATAAGGAACGGAGAGAATCCCAAGAAAATGAATATGTCTGGGGCTATCACGAGTATTTATTTACACTGAGAAGAAAGAGAACCCGTTCTTGAGTAGCTTATTGTATTACCTAAGCTGAACTTCCAACATATGTTCACTCTCAACCACATCCTGGCTTCATTTTTTTTTTTTTTTCCTTAAAGCAAATTTGGTGTTAGTGAAAGATGCCAGACTGACAGGCAGAGTTCCCTGCTCACTGTTCAGGCTGCTGCCCAAATGTGCTCCTCTCCTGCTCAGCTCCCTCCTGCTACCTGATGCAGACAGGTGATTTCCAGGGTGAGAACTGAGCTTGCTGATCCAGTCCTACACTACTACCAAGGACTATCACCTCCAGGAATGTGTACTCCGGAATAACAGAGACAACAAGGGGAGAGTTGAATAGCTTTGATTCTCACCCTTTTCTTCAACAGTATTTTGCAGCTTAAATGCACTAAATGCAAAAAGTAAGAGCAACACTTTAATAATGAAAAATGGTGCATCAAAAAACACTGGTTTTTCAAATTATTTCGGTATGCCAGACATGGCTCCTCCCAACAAATTCTCTCCAGGCACCTAATTTATGATCTCAAATCAAACCCTGACCTGCTGATTTTAACCTGACTCTTTCATAAGTCACCCTAGAAATATTTTGATTCCCCAACCGGCTTTCACTTCCTTCCAAGTAAGAGTCATGCAAGTCCATAAAGCTATTCCAAGCAATTATTCAACTGGACAAACTAAGAAATACAATATCCTGTATCCAGCTACTAGAGATGTCCCTACAGTATTCCTCAGGCTGTTACAGAAGGTGACTGACAAAAGTTTTGAAAAGTCCTATTAGTGACATATGTAGTGAGATTGAAGGGGGGAAAAATACTCACTTCTGGTTTTCACTCTAGCAGAGAAATGGAAGTGAGGGATAAGCAAGGAACAGTGATTTGCAGTAGGTGTCAAGAGCATGTGGCAATGTGGCATCCAGACAAACGTGCACACATACACAGAATTGAATAATATTGACATGGCAATTGCTGCTCTGTGATTGCATGGCTTTAATTCCTGCCATTTAGCTGGTCAGAACTCAGCAGGAATTGGTGTGTCTTCCACAGAGAGAGATGATGACATTGCAACAGCTGTGCTCTCCAGTAAAATCTGTAATGATACTCAGGTTTTATGGCTCTCTGGTTGGATTCCCAATAGCAAACTCTCCCATTATCCGTGGTCGAGACAGGTTAGCACCTGCTAAAAGCAATTTCTCATAAATTAGTCTGTGTCAGTGTGCGAACGGCCGAGGCCGGGGCCTGCCCGTGCGGCGGTGGCTGCGCGGTGCAGATGGCTGTCCCCACACAGCTGTGCCGGAACAATCGGGCCCTGTCAGAGCCCTGCCAGGTTGTGCTGGCGCTTGTGGGGACCCACACCTGTGCTGGGCAGATGGTGCTTGTGCCCCTTCGCTCTGGGGGCTGCAGAGGAGGAGCACACAGGGTGTTGGTGAGTGTCTAATGCTGGCTGTGCCAGGAGAGGGGCTGGGGCGCCTGGCTCACCACAGGAGACAGAGCCCACGCTGTGCATGGGGTCCCTGAGCAGCCTAAGGGAATTGTTTGTGTCTGGCTGGGAAATGGGTCATCTGTCAGGAGTCAGCAGGTCCATGGCTCAGATTTGACTGACAGGGAAAGTGGGCCCCACCCACCCATGTTAGATTCTTGTTGAACATTAGTCTTTATTTTTACATATTTCCGACTCAACACTTGAAGGCAGATCCTTTACCAAGTATCTAAGGCCAAACTCAGCCCTAAGTCCATCGTGCTGTGAAGGGTTAAGGGCAAAATTTGAATCACTCAGCTGTAGAAATGCAGGTCTGCCCCAGGTTCGGCCTGTCCTTTGGCTGCTAGAGACCAACATGTGCTTCACGCTCTCTGCACAGACCCAGACATGTCTATTTGTGCCCACTTCATGTGCAAGTCCAGAGATGGCATCATGGAACTTGACCCACAAGCAGCAGATTTGTGGGTTGAGCTGCTGATGTTGACCTTGGTGGGGACGAGGCCTTTGCAGAACGGCACAGATGGAACATTTCCTTGACACTGATATTACACAGAGTCCAGTAGGTCACTGTAAGTGCTTTGGATCAATGAGGCATCTCACAAGAGCCCATGCAGGCCCCCAGACTGGGATGAAATCAGATCTCATAGCTCAATGTGTTAGAACAATTTTTCAACTGCATTGAAAACAAGAGGCTACAGGGCAAGCAGTTGTCTCTCTTGAGGAAATAACAAGGAAAGGATGAGGTTTACATGAGGCATGTTCAGGATCATCAAACAAAAAGTAACAGTTGTGAACAGTGGGAAGCAACAAAACTGATGCCAGTCAGTTTGTCTGGCAGTGGTCAGAGCATGAATGATCAGCACAGCCTGCCAGTTATGGCCATTTCATTGGCCTGGCATAATGGAGCAGCATTTCCTGCAGATGCCACAATAACCACCTTGCAGACCATGGAGCCTTGTTTCTACCTGTCCTGCTGGGCTCCAGACCTTCCCTGCCACTGGCCAAGGTCTCTCACAGGCAGTGACCACTTCAGAAAGCTGGCAGAGCCTGCCCAAAGGAGGCACAGGGCTACTGGGGTGCACCACCTTTCCCTACTTCCATTACCACACTTGTTTTTACTCACTTCATAACTCTGGACTTTCTTTTATATTTCTGACAGGTTATTTCCTTTTTTTTTTTTTTTTAATTTCCAGAGGATAATTTTTTTTTTCATTTTCCCCCTGTGTCTGTTCCTCCAACACAGTGCTTCTTGTTTTTATTTGCAACTCAGTCCTACCACCTCCTCTGCTTTTTAAACTGTATATTTCCACAGCTCCTTCTTCCCCTTTATTTGTGGATAGCTTTTGTTTTTAACTCAGCAATTTCCTTAGCTGTTGGACAATGTACTAAACCCCTACAGAGATTAAGGTTTCTATCCAGAGGGAGGCTGAGCAGACTTTTCTCCTTTCTTTGGGGGCAGTTATATCATGACACACTTTCAGGCAGAACATGGATGTAAGCAGTTTCAAATTCACATTGGCTAATGACTAAACTGACTGGCACACCTTTATCCACGGTCATGACTCTTGAGAAAAACATTAAATGTCATTTTACCTGCTCAACAGTGACCACAGAGCAGAGCTGAGTCCTGTTTTGGTAGTGTGGATATGCACAGGTGCAGAGCCCCAGGCAAACATCCCTCCCACAAAACTGTATTTCCAACACATCCAAGTTCTTGTTTCTTGTTGAAACAAGGAAGAGCAAAAACTAGAAAGCAGACAGCACATATGCTCCAGAGTTAGTCACAGAGATAGTGCACACATCACCCAGGACAGCACTTGCTATGTCTCTGAACAGCAAAAAGTTACATGGGAAGTTGGGAAAAGCCAGGAAAGTCAATACAGGAAAGTCACGGTCAGCAGGAGCACAAAGACCTCAGTTTACAGCACCAGACAGGGAAAAAAAGAAAAGAAAAAACCCACCAGAGTCAACTTCATCTGTCATAGGCAAGCTGCAATCAATAGACACTTAATGGTCTCTCAGAGTCCCATCTGGGCAATTAGCAATAGCATTAAGCAAGCAAAGACGTATTGTAAGTCTGTTTCTTCAGTGGAAGTGACAGAAAAGAGAAATAAGAAACCAAATTACATCTTTAGATCCAAATTCTTCTCTCATTAATATTGCATGAAACCTACTGTCACGGTCAAAAATGGAACAAAACTCAGAGTTTTGTTTTCTTTCTGCAATTTTCTGGTACTTTTTTGTTTGGGGGGGAGGGGGGGTATTTTAAATTCAAAAAATTCAACCTCAGTTTCAAACTCTAATAAAATCTACCAAAGTTAGGAGATAATTATGAATGCCAGTGGAAGAAAGAGTGGTCTTTGCAGTATTTATTTTATCAACAACAACAACAAAAAAATTTTGAATTACCCAAATTTCACTGAAATCAAGGAGAAGCATTTATATTTTCACTCTTTCAACTGTATAATGCAGCAGGCATTCTTCCAGGCCTTCTGAGGATAAAAAACAGCACTAGAAATAACTGAAAAAAGTTAAGTTTTCTGTACACCTTTTATTTTGCTCATGACAAATACTGAAGAATAACTTATTAATCAGACAGAAGTATTAGGTGTGCTTTCAGTTTTATTAAATATGACACTGATGCACTATAGATGACAAAATTACATACTATAAGTCATGTAACTAAATTACTGTCTCCACTGTGATCTCAGGACACTTTTCCTGAGAAATGGAGCAGATCCAGTATCCTGCACAAATTTAGTTGATTATCCCAAATTTTTCTCTAGCAATTCAGCTGACCCACTATTGTGCAAATTTTGACCTGTGATTTCATAGAAAATAAAGACTAAGGTTGTTGTTGGATTGGGATAAAACTTTCTATTGTAAGTTGTGTTCATTTATTGTCTATCTATCCAGATCTTCCAAAAATAACAGAGAAAGTCAGTTATGAGTACAGGAAGTTCCTGTGTGAGATGTGCTTAATATTGCACAAGCAAAACGGGAATCTGTGCACACAGCCAACAAATTGGGTGCACTCTTGCATTACAAGTAATTACCAGTTTTGTGTGCCATCAGTGAACTTACACAGATGACACAAATTATCATACAGAAGTCAAGTTTATAATGGAAAAAAATAATTTTGAAAGCTTTTTCTCAGCTCAAGACTTTGGAGAGTCAGAATTAGACTGGACTGTTAGACTCCATAAATTTTGGCAAGTTATTAGCACCTTTCTGTATCCAAGTGGGGCTACTAGGATCAAATTTGCTGCAGATGCTTCTAACTTTGTGGAATTTTGCAGACAAAACAGACAAATTACAGAAACACATGTCAATTTGCCAATGGAAAGTCATATCCTGTCTATACATAAGTTCTGTGGAGCAATTAAAAAGAACTGGTGGGATATGCATTCCTTCTACCTTTGCTTTCTGGCATAGCTATGACCTGAAAATTCTCAAAATGAACGAGCAGGAAAACTGCCCAGCTCTAAGCATGCTGACCCTGTACTGTGATAACTTTCTGCATCACTTACCAGTGTAACAGAGACTCCTTTGAGCTCAGCATTGCCCCTCTAAGAATCAAATTACATTTTAAACCTGCACTGCTGCGATTTTTCTTATCTTTGACCTGCTGTAGGAAGCAACTTTAAATCTACCCTAAGTGGACCAGTTTTCAAAACACTTTTTAACTTTTGCACTGTTGGTGAGCCCTGAAGTCCAGAAGCAGCAACTCACTTGTAAATACTTAGTAAATCACTTTATCTGAAATAGTTGCCAGTGAGATAGAACCTGTGTTTCTTTTCAAAGTCTTATCTAAAAAGGGTTCTTTATAAATGCTTTATTAAATACTGCAGGAGTGACAGACATAACAACTGAGCCACAACCAGATGCCAAGAGTCTGGCCATGGTAGCAAATATATTTGGCAAGATAGGTTGCTGAAATGCTTCTGGTCATTGAATTTCTTCTTTCAAACCCATTTCTTTTCTCTGCCATAATGAGTTTTGCAAACATATATAAAAGATGGCACCGAGACAGCTTGTAACATATTGACTGGGTTAACCAGGTCTGCCTAGAAGGGTTTTCAGTAGGAAAGTGATACTGAAAGCAATCCTGAATCCTGGCTGCTCGCTCCTAATTGATTTACATAAATGTTTATGTGACTCCGATTTCATAAACATTACATGCAACGTTGAGGGATTTGTAGGGCAGATTTCTACAGCTTTCCATTTGGTCTCCATTTATCAGCAGAGACAGAAATTGGACTGAGCAGGGCCAGAAGGAGAGGCAGAGGAGGACCAGGAGATCTAGTGTCAGAGGTACTGTACATCAGGTTAAGTTAATAATTTCTAATGGGCTGTTATTAAATGTTTCTGGGCTCCCCAGTACAACAGAGACATGGAGTGAGTCCAGCAAAGAGTAAGAAAGGTGATTAAGGGTCTGGAGCATCTGACATCTGAAGAGAAGCTTAGAGCCAGGATTGTTCAGCCTGGAGAAGAGGAGCCTCTTGGGGAGCCTTATGAATGTGTACAAATACCTGATGGGAACTGGATGAGAAGATGGCTCAGTGATACCCAGTGGCAGGACAAGTGGGAATGGGCACAGAAATAAACCCCAAAAATACCATTTAAACAAATGAGAAACTTTTTCCACAGTGAGAGTGGTCAGGCACTGGGCCGGGTTACCTGGGGAGGTTGTGCTGATAGCCAAAACCTGGCTGGATGTGGCCAGAGAAACCTGCTCTGGCTGAGCCTGTCCTGAGCTGGGAGCTGGATGTCCAGGGGTCCCTCCCACCTTCAGCACCTTTAGGTTCTGCTGTATGGATGGGTCTGAGCAGCAGCAGCCTCATTACCCTGACTTACACCATCTGAAAGGTTGACTCTGTAGCAAGACAATGAAGGAAAAAGTGATTTTTATTACATTCTTGGTCATGTAGATTAATTTGGTGGCAAGCAAAATATGTAATAATTTATCATTGATCACTGTCAAACACAGTGGCAGCACTGTAGATAAATATCTTTTCTCTGAACACGCTGTGGGTGTCTGTATGTTAATGACAATATCCTGCACCTGGGTATAATTGTCATTATTAATACTGATGTAAATGAAATGTTAATTCTTGCTAATACATCAAATGATGAAATGCTTTAAGAGCAGAATTGCTATAATAAAAGCAATTGGGCTGTTTCTTTGTAATTTGATGGCCCACAGAAGTGCAGAAACATGTCTTATGGCTTTACAAATCTGTGATAATTTCCTTCAACTTTTCCTTTTATTGCCTTGTCATTAAATTCTCATTGAGTTCTTAAAACAAAAATGTTTAAAACAGATGTGGCTGTTAAAGTTACAATATGAATTTTACAACCTTAAATTTTATGACACTGAAAGAAATTTCAGCCACCAAAGTGACAAGAATGGAAGCAGAAGGCAGCTCTAAGGGTGACCAATTTCCATAATTGCCAACAACTTAATATAATGCACACATTATAATCTAATCATGTAAATCAGTATTGAGAATGAAAATTATCCAAAACCACATGAATAGCAAAGAAACAAGAAAATTAAAAAAAAAAAAAAAAAAAAAAAAAAAAAAAAAAAAAAAAGAAAAAAAAAGAAAAGGGAGAAAAAAGAAAATAAGGAAAAAAAAGAAAGAAAAAAATCTTAGTTCCACTTCCGGCCTTTATCAGTTTCCTCTATGGATATAATTTCTTTGACCTAAATAGTTCACTTCACAGTGATTCAGACAGAATTCTTCTAGCAATCCTAGGGCAAAGATTAATTTTTAAAAAAATTAGTAATTTTCATGATATTTTGGAAAGGAAATTCAACTTCCATTTAATGTATCTATAAAAACCCTGATATCTGATTTCACCAGAAGTCCCACTATGGGTAGACAGACAGACAGAAATGTAGACATGGTCTCTTTATGTCTTAAAATAATTCCCAACAAGTGTAAGAATGACCTCTTGCAGTATATTATCCCACACAATATGTTTGCTGAACTTTCATGTGAATTGCTCCATGCTAATTCCTCATTTCCTGGATTTAAGTCTGCATGCCACAGCCCTTCACCAGTGTGTGCATGTTTCCTTTGCCCCCTTTCAGCAAGAAACATCTTCCCATGTTGAATATCCTTACATGTTGGATGTTCTCAGTCAGTTCAGTAGAACTACATCATGACTATCCCAAATGAGAAAGGTAAAATCTGATTTCAGCCGTATTTTTTTCTTTCTGTCAATTTTTTTGGCCTTTCCAGTTCTATGGATGTCTGAAGCTTTGATCCTCCTAGCAACTGCATTTTTACTCTTTTCCAAGGCAGTTCATATTAATGGTCATTTGCTAAAATTGAAGTCTACATATTTCAGATATGGACTGGCTAACTCTCTTTACAATGAAACATCCACAATTTTGTTTAAAATCTGTCTTCCTTTTGCTGTTTATTAAGTTCTATACACCTCAGCTTTGTAATCAATTAAATAGTTTTAGTGAAGGTTTTAATCTTATGCTCAGGGAAAGTGAAAATTCAGGCCCAAATAAACTTTATTGAAACTGTATCATCTCCCTGTGTGCTGTGAGAGCAACTATGAAGTTTTCCTGTTGGTTTTCAGTGGGAGGTATATTTAAATAAAGGCTAGTATCATCTAATTAACCCATGTAATCAAGTTGCTACAAACACTGGTGTTTATTTATATAGTCCCCAGGTTTAATGGTTCAGTTTTGTTCATTAACTCCTGTCAGCAGCAGTGTCCCTGCACCACACTGCTCCATATTTCTTCTCTCCAACTCTCCTTCAATGAGTCCTGCAGACCTTTTCCTGTTCCCTGACTCACTGTTCCTGCTTATATTTTGCTCAGGATTGGGCAGAGGCTTTCCAGCTTTGTTCTGGTCCTTGATTTACTGCTTTTCCTCCCGTGCACTTCGCAGTAACTTCCCCGTGCTCATTATTCCCATAGCATCAAGCACGTTCTAGAAAAGGCAGCTTTGTCAGTCAGCCACTTGATGACGTACACTTTTGGCTCCAGCAGAGAAAAAACCTTCACCTCTTCTCTTCCAGTCAGTCCCAGCTCCAGCCCCTCTTCCCCAGCAGCCACATTACCTCACGGTTTCGGCAGCCCTCCCTCTGATCTCCCCTTCTCCCGTGACTGATCTCAATGCTGGCCAGGTAACTTTCCATATTAGCAGCTAATCTCTCTGCTCCCATATGGCTGGGGTCAGTCATCATTTCCATGACTTATTTGTTTCAATATCCGTAAAAAGTGAGGAAGTCCTTGGCATCAAGTAGCTTTAAATGATGTCAGGGGTCAACTGTGTCTTTGTTCCTGCACCATGAATGTTCCCCGTGCCTGTGCTCACCTCTGAGCACTGCCCTGCAGCGAGCAAGGGGTAACACAGGTGCCCTCCTATCCCATTTAATTTACTGCAGACATTATTAGATTATATCCATAGCAGTTCAGTTATTAATAATGTATTCCCTTTTCTATCAGCCAAGCATGAGAAATGTCTGTTAGGAAGGTAAGTCTGGGGCTTACAGGGAAATCTGATAAAATACTGTCTCACTTCCAGAATCACCACGTCAGCAAGACTCAAGTCTATCTCAAAATCTGTATCAACCATGCAAGGTCACAAAGGCAAAAGAGGGGAAAATAGATATACAAAATGATCATTAAAAAACCCAGAAATCTGAGTTGCTAGAAAGCAGAAGTTCCATTGCTAAGGGAAGACGTAGCTTGGTTTGACAGTCCAATTAGCTCAGGCCTATTAAACTTCACCTGTTTTAAAATTACTTTCCTATGATTCCTTAACCATTGCTGTATAAGATCTGTAAGATCTATATATGCTTTTAAAAATAAATATCTGCCAACATCTTGGCTCCTCAGTCCTCTAGACATGTTTAGAGAGGGATTGAATATATCTCATTAAAGCTAATGCTTGATTAGTGAACTAATGCTCTCATTGATGGTAGCAAGCCACCACACAGAAAAAGTGCTCCATGAAACATTTAGAGACTGGCATGAGAAGATGATCTAATAGGCCTCTTAACTTTTTGTTTTATTATTTATTGTAGCTAATTCACATGCAACTTGCATGCTATAGTGTTAACATTATTTGAAAAGTCATAAATCTCTTTGATATTAAGAGACTCAAGCACATATACACAGAAATTTTTAACTACTCTCCAGACATTTACAATGTAGCTATTGCACATTGCTTCGGAAAAGGCACTTTTTTTTTTTTTTTTTTTTTTTTTTTTTTTTTTTTTTTTTTTCTGGAAGTATCACCATCCATTCCCATGCACAAATAGTTTGGACATGATATAATGAGGAGAGTGCTTCAGCCCAGGCAGCCCCCAGATTTCACAGATGTGGTGTGTAACTGGCTGCCACCCAAGTGGTGATACACTCCTGTCAGAGCAGTGCAAAGAGATTTCACCCAGACAGTCAGGCCAGCTTTTCCCTCAGACTGCAGAGTGCAAGCTGTGTTTGTCAGCACTGACCTGCATGTTTTCAGCAGCAGCAAGAACAGATGGGGCATCATCCACAAGTAGTACCAGCTGGGGGATCCTCTGAGACAGAACTGTTTCCTTTTGTCCTTAGGGAAAAAGAAATACACAAAGAAACTATGGGAATAAATTCCACCTGCCATTTAAGGACATGTTCAAGAGCTAATTAAGGCTCTTCTAGTCACAAGCCAGAAGGAATCAAACGGGAGGAGGAGCAGAGGGTCTGTGTAAGGTTTTTATCACATTAGGAAGCCCCAAGTGCTGCTATTCAGATCCTGACATCCTGACCCACCTGGATGATGTCTCTGAAGCTTAGAAACAGTGTAAAAATAACAACCTCACACAGGTTTCACTGAGAAGCTTTTGCTTCCTCCCTTCTTTTCAGCAAGGGCTTGACATTTGCTGCTGTGAGAATGTGCGTGGTGCCTGGATGTTTTGCAGTCCCCAGTCTGACTTCAGCTCTGTCTGTGTCTAACTCATGCAGTTCAGAATTGTTGGTCTGCAAACACTCATCAGAGGCTTGTGGAAGCTGAGTTGTTGTCTTCTCTCCTTAGTTGTAAAAGGAGGCTAGCAATAAGATTGACTATTGCAGCACTGATGCAAAGGTGAAGTAATTGATTTTGAGAAGCATTCAGATATAATGGTGATACCACCACAGAAATGTACACAACTAAGTTAACTTTCATATTCCAGCAGCATTGGAATAATGTGCAGCACAAAACATCTTGGACCATGTATTAAAAGAGGATAAAAAGTTCTGAATACCCAGTGAGCATCCAGTGGATGAAGCAGGACAGGATGATGCAGTTTTGATTTAACTGAATCAAGCATAGGGGGGAAAATAGTCTGCGCTAAAGTTACAACATTATTTCTTAACTATTCTAGTTTTTGAGTGCTTGAATGAACAATTTCAGCATATTTTGAGTAAAATAATGTAACCAAGTTTTGTGCATACCTTAGTGATTTCAGTGGAAGTGCATGTAGGTTTGACTAGGCCATGTATAGTAGCCCTGACACTTTTCTCTTAGTTACACTATAGCTGAGAAAGAAGATATACATGTGAAACAGATACAAACAGGCATCCATTTCACTTTCCAGCCCTGGAATTTAGAAGTACCTTGGATCTCAGCTCTGCTTCAAAGTTCCCGTGGAGCAGCTTCCCAGCTTTTTGCAGCTTCCCTGATAAATGCATTCAAAGAAAATGCCAGTAAGAAAACTTGATATTACGTGAAACTAATCTGGTTTCACATTCTGTCAAAGCCTCCAAACCCAGTACCTCCCAGCTGAAAGATCTGTGTACCTGTGACCCATTCTTGTGTTGCCACAAAAACTAAGCAAAGACAGGAACAAATGCTTTAGACACACAAATGAGATGATTACAACAGTTAAGCTAAGCTTAACCTCTGGATTCATAGCCTGCAGCTGAGTGATAGTCAGAGTAGACACTCTGTCACAAATATAAACTGGGAAACATTTCTGCAGGGTCCTGGGAAATGAAATACAGACCTGTCACTGGAATCTTCTCAGCTCTTTCTCAATATGGAGATAATATCCGCAATGCCACACAGTGCATAAAGACTGTCAAACCAGGCTTTGGGATGTGTCCCCCCAACAGACCCAGCAGGCTGCTGAACTAACCTGGAGTTTTGTTATGAGCATGCAAAAATGGAGTTACAAATGCAGAAATTTTATTTTCGCACACTCATCCTGCCTCACTCACCCATGGAGATGGTCACTGACCCCTGCACAGCCCCTCTCACTTGAACAGCTCAGCAGGCAGTGGAGATGGTGACCAAAGTGATCATTCACTGCTGTGCACATGGCAAGCAGCCTCCTTTGTAACTCACTCTTGGCTGTGGCAGAAGCAGCATCTCCCTGGTATATGTTCCTGATTGTCCCTTCTCCTGCCATCCCATGCCAGGCCTGGGGACAAACACACCATGTTCTTCCACACAAGGAGCAGCCCAGCCTGGGACAGGGCTGAAACACTTAGATGGAGAAGATGAATTTTTAAGTTAATTTTCACTTCCTGTGGGGTGTGCACATGAGAACCCATCAGTGTGGCACTGGAGGCAGAACTAGTTTGGTTCTGTTTGGCTCTGAAAACACCATCGTGGAGTATTTATTCCTTCTCATTTTGCTTTCCATTTAAAACATATGTAATATACAAGTAAATACTGTAATAAGATTTGTATTATCAGGACTATAGTCTGGTTTGTGTGTGTGAGTTCCTTCAGCCCTGTACCTTCATCATGCCTTACTTTGTTGGATAAATTAGAATCTCAGCAATACTTATGGTAGCCCACTTCCTTAATGACTTTAAACAGGCAAATTCAGTGAACTTGGATATGTATCTTTCAATCTCAGTTTGCTGATTCTCCATTGGTTTTTGTTCTTCCAGGTTAATAAAAGTAAAAATCAGTAAAAACTTATTTTTGGCACTAGAAACAGAAGATCTGACTGAATACAGAAAAACAGGAGATTGACTGAAATGGTTCCATTATTACATGGTCATTTTGAATGTTGAACTTCACTTCAAGCCAAAGAACATGCTAAAGAAAATAAAGCTTGAATATATTGTTCCCACATTTGCAAACCACTAACATAAGAATATTTTTGAGCATCCTAAATATTCATCATTTTTGGCTATGACTTTATCTCAGTCACCATCTCCAATGCCAAGTTTATTTTTAAAGAGCAGTCTAGTTCCTGCTCCTTCAGGTTTTTGCAGACAGCTGTTTTGTTTTGCTCTTCCCATGCTATGACAAATCTGTCATTCAGTATTTAATTCTAGCACCTAACTGCCTCTCTTGAGACAACAGAGGAGCCTCCAACAACTATGAACCCATCAAGATTCCCAACTAGGATAAAAAACCCCAAAGTGAAGGTTAAAGCAAAACAGCAGGTCAGGAAGCTCAAAGGCTTGTAGCATTGATTTCTTTGGCACAAAAACCCCTGGGTTAGTCCAGTCTGTCCTCTGATTTAAAAGGAATTATCCTGAGGTAAAAATAAAGGAATGCAGTGGTGAATCGGGCTCATTGTCTGGATTTAGCACGGAGCTGAGATGAAGGCGCTGGGCTGCGTGTGATGCAAGGTGTAAATGAAGAACACGAGTGAGCAAGGCTTGATCTGTTCCTTATGGCATGGGCAAAACTCCTCTCAGGTATTCATCTGCACAGCTCCTCAGGCCACACAACACTCCTCTGTTTTCTAATAAAAATACTGAGCTGATACATCAAGACTTTGAAAAATCATTGGAGCCAAATGGTGCAATGGGACTCCATCATTTCTCTGTCAAAATTTGGAACAAGCCACTTTTAATTTGTGAGGTTTAAGGCTGCCAAGTCATGTTTGTCAATATGTACTTGGAAGTGATTTGCTGTCCTTCTTCTCCTTTCCTGTGATTGCCCAACTGCACTTGATTTTTTCATGCTTTTTGAAGGTTTAAGGGCTGCTGCTGCTGCTGCTGCTTCCCTCCTCCAAAGCAATTGCTGTTTTCTTCCCTGAATAACGTGTACAACGCAAGGCTTTGGCTGGCCAGTCACACAGACTGCAGAGGTTTAGGTGGGGAAAGGCTGTGGGCAGAAACCAGGCTGAGCAAGCACAGAGCTCACAAAGTCCTTAACATGGCTTTCAACAAATACTGCTCCACTGTGCTTTATATCCCTCAGGAAAGCTGTTGGCAGGTGACACAGCCTGACTCAGGCTGTTTTAAACTCTGCTCTCTGTGCATCAGACATGAGCAAGGGGCTTATCAGACCTTCTGGGTGTCCTCCAACAGAACACCCTCATGGTATCAAACCTTGTCAATTAGACTGGCATTTTTGTGAATTGCCTCACACAATGAGCATTGTTGTAAGAGTGACCCACAAGACAGAGACAACCAGAGAAGTATCCACAGGAATACACAGAGCTTTTTCCCAAACATTGGGGTGTTTGAAGTTCTTTTTAAAGCACCAGCTCTAATGGTATGGTTCTAGATAATGAGATGTGACTTCATTTGAAATACATAGAATGCATCAAACATCATCACAGGCTATGAGGACAATCTAAATGCCCATAAACTCCAAGAGTACAACATAATTGTTTTAAGCATCAACTCACCTTTCCTTACACTGATGAGGGAACCTCCCTGTGATGCTGGAGCTGTGGGATTAGCAGCACAGTCTGACTTGCAGGGACCATGACCTGGAGGTACCCAAGACTCCCGGAGAGGCAGTGACACCTCTTGAATCAGCTTCCTGCCTTTACAGAATACCTCTTCTGGAGAATTTCATATCTCACTATAATCTGGCTGAATTTTAAACAGAAACTTAGGTGAAAAGGGGATTCTCACTGCGTTTCACAATACCTGGCACTGGCTGTTCCAACAGTGAGCACGAACGCCCTAAGAAAAACACTAGTTCAGCCATAATTTCCTGTCTTTCTGTTTCTGCTTTTCGGGGTTATGCATACCATTACCCAGGGCTTAGCAGTGTTGTGAAAGACACTAACCAAGTGTAATGACTTGGGGAATTCAGCTCACTTTGGAGTTTCCAGAAATCTTTCTCCCCCAAGAAGATTTTCCAGCTCTTTTATAGGCAGCAGAAGGAAAAACAGTTTGCCCAGACAGCAGCAGCGTGAGCTATCTTTGGATCCATGCTGTCACATGCAGAAGGCATTTGCTGGGCAACTCTCAAACTGTGCATACCACAAGATTTAATCAAGGAAACTTAAGTTCATGTCCTATTTTGCAAGAGGTATATTCCCCAAAAGGGCTGGGCATGCCTCCAGAGAAAACTCATCACTGCCATGGAGCAAAATTGAGATGGCAAATGCTTTAAGGTTGGAAACACCCATGTGCTGCTCCTGCACTGCCTGGTAACCACTGGCCTGCAGAGCTGGGACTACAAACTGTGCCTGGGCTTTTGCAAACTGTGGGGCACTGGCACTGCTCTCAGCATTGTGTTCCTGGCAGCAGCCCATGCAAAGTCCCTTGGCGGATCATCTAAAAACTCTAGAAGGCCATTCAGATTTGTGAAAAGTTGTGACAAGTGCTCTTTCCCTTTGTTAGGCAGATAACTTTGATTTTGAAATGCCTTTTTGACCAGGAGACAGACTAATTTGGGAAGCCCATTCTGTCCCACAAATGATATTAGGGTTACACCAACTAGAAAAACTCTCAACAACCAAGACAGAGAAGAACAGAGAGGTTCTGTTATCTTTGCTCACCTAAACTAACAGTTCTATAAAAATAACCCCAAGGAAATGGACAGTTATTGAACAAGAAAAAGATCAGTATTAAAATAATATTCAAATAGCATGAGAATCCCTCTTTTAGAATGTCAAAAATTAATGTTAAGTGCAATGATGATCAAAACTAATAAGGAGCAAAATAGGCTTCTTCTAAAAGGGAACACATCTGCTCTGCTTTGTTTTTTCCCTGATCATTGTGAAAACTGTAGGTTTTGCCCCAGGAGGTAGAAAAGGTTTCACTCCTGTAGCAATGCCTTCATTTTTCTTCTGACCCCTTGGATCATTTCACTGGGCTCCTTTTAAAGCCAGTCTGTAGGTAAACTGCATGCGTAATTAGCCAGCTGCGTCCCCTGCCAAGAGAGTGTCATTTAGTATCTGTGAGCGCCAGCAGGGTCAGGCATGACACATGGTGCAGTTCTGAAAAGCAAACAACCTTCGGGTCCTGTCCATAAAACAGGGAACACGTTCAGGGCTGTATCAGGCTCTTTCAGCAGTTTCTCATGCATGACCAGAGGTGTGGATTTTATGTGCAACTCATAAAGAAAACTCTCTAATTTGCACGCCACAAGCACTAGCAGGTGATGGCTCAGGGTAGCAGAGGAGGTAAAAAAAAAACTTTGGCAAAGACATTAAACTGTGTCTGCATGTAAAGAATACTCTTTTCCATTTAGTGCAGTTGCCATGTGATGGCTTAAGCAGCTAAGCAGCAAGTTAGAAATAGTTTTGTGAATCACTTCTTTGTATCCCAGCAGGACTAGCTCAGACCCTTTGGAAGGTGAAATTTTAGGAATCTACCTGTAAGTGGGTTTTAATTTTAATGAAATGCTCTGGCAGGACCCACCCTTTGCTTTCAGTGCAGAGGTGGTGCTTTGCACCGTTGGCAGAGTTAATGGTGCCTTGGCCATGTGGTGGCCCACCCTGGGTGGATTTTGGAGAAGGTTGTGTGTAAATTGAGCTCCAGGCATCTCTGCAGGCTCTTGGAAAGCCTTTGTAGTACCAGAGCTGCATTAGACTGTGCTGGGTGTTACCTGTGACTATAGGGTCTGTGGCTATGAGACACACAGAGATTTATCTGGATCTGATGAAGAGAGAAACGGTTTCCTGACCACAATGGAGTAATCTCAGCATTATTGTACCACCACTTCCATCAAGTCACTCTTCCCTGAAGTATCTGCCTTGCCTTCCATTCATTTCTTTCCAAAATCCTAGTGAGACTCACACAAGTGCTGAAGTTGTTACCTTTTTGCAGACAGTGTGGAGCCATCAGACACTACCTATGTCAAGAGGTTCCCATTTTCATCAGTCACCTCTGTTCTTCCCCTGGGTCAGCTGTGACTCTGTCACTGAAGAGTTACCCATTCCTTGAGGGTGTAGTGCCAAATCCCTAGTTGCTAAATAAATGCATTTTTTGATGAGAAGAACTTTCACACTTCATGCAGGAAACTGAACATGGAAACCATTCATAAAACCAGTGATTTAGATACATAGTGACATTCTTACCCTGCTCAGGACAGACTCAAAGGCAAGCTCCACATGTGGATCCCAGTAATTCTTCACTTCTTAAGCCCTCACACTGTGCCCCTTCCCTGCCTTGCAGCATCTCTGTAAAATACCCACCCAACACCTGTGTGATTCCAAAGAGCCACAGGAAAAGGATGAGCAGGGAATTCCTAAAGCATGCCAGGATCCCAGGATGCCCACACAACCTCTTACCACTGACATTTCTTTATTATGGACACTTCATAGGCCACTGCTTCTATTTTCTGAGGGATGGGCAAATTTGCAGATTCAAAATATAAACATGTGCCAAATCAGGAACTGTTACTCCTTCGTATTTTACTATTTGAATCTTTCAGAGTCTCATTTCTGAGCAAGTAGCAACATCAGTAGCTCGTCTGTGTGCTTGCTTATGTAAAACACACAGAAATGCTGACAAATTCATTGATTCCAGAAGCTGGAGATTTAAGAAAAACACCCAGTATTGTGAGACTCTCAACAGTCATAAGACTTTGATGTTTTGAATGATGGAGTTTCCACCACTTCCACTGGAGACTAGTCCAAACCAGGTCCCTGTATACTCGTGTTGCTGTTACTCAGCAGTTTTGTATTTTCACTACAAAACCACTCCTTTCATACAATTTTTGACATCCCATACAGAGGAAATCCAGAGAATGGAGGTTTCTTAATTCTCCATAACACTTAGGAATATGAGATTAATAGATTCATGTGATCCACTTAAGGTTATCACGACTGTCTTCAGGAAATGAAAGGGGCCATATATGCACATTTTTGAGCATATATAAAAAAAAGTATTGAAAAAAATCATCTTGTTTAACAAAGAAGATATTGTTTCGAAGATAGAAAATAAATTAATTTTCTACTATGACCTCATTAAGATTGGATTTAAGTTCCAACCCAAAAGAATTTTAGAACAACATTAGTCTCCTGCCCTTAAATCTCCATCCATTGAAACTGGTCTATTTATTAATTTCCCTGCTGGAGAGCATATTTTGACTGGCCTGCGAGCTGAGCAGACAGTCTCTCCCCAAAAGCTCACACACGAGGGCCATTTCCTTATTCATTTCTTCTCAGTAAAAAGGGTGTTTCCAGCCATATCATTTTTAATCAAAGCACTCTTGACTCAGACACAATTGTTCACATTGATGGACAGATGGGGATTTGATCCAGACCCAAGAAAACAAAAAAGCAGAAAGGGCAGTGCCTCTCTTATCTTCAATGAATGAACAAGATTAACCATAACCTGTTCTCTTCTCACCATACAACAAATCCAGTGTGTGCTCTCAGCACAGCCACAGATTCACATCTTGTAATTTTTAATACAAGACATATACAGCCTGAGGGAACAAATTACTCTTCTGTATTCAACATGCTTCAGTGCCTTCAGAGGACTGTGCTTGAGAGTTACTTGGCTTGGCAGAAAAAGCCTTTGAAAACAAAGGAGAGCGCTCTCTGCGATGAAAGTCAAGTTCATCCCAAAAGCAACAAAAGAAAGCAGTTTGGGAAGTTGGACAGGCTTTGGTGGAAAATTGTCCAGACACGAGTTCACTTTCTAAGTGGCACTGTGCAGCAAATTGGTTTTCTGTGCAATCCCAAAGCATGACTGTCTCCAAAAAACCCCAACCAAAACACATAAACCACAGTTCAAAATGGGCAAGGCTCTGTATCCCAGTTTTCCTGTTGGGAACCCAGAGCTGAGCTGATGGAATGAGGGAGCCTTTCTCTTCCTTTCCCCCTCTTCCTCCTGTCTTAAAATCTCAGCTCATCAGGAGAGGCACTATTTTCTCATGTGAAAGTGCAGGAAAGCTGGGATCTCAAACACCACTGAAATAAAAATACCAAAGGGAGATGAAAAGCGTGTGGGTCTCTATAAATAAGCCCGAATGGGCTCGTTGTCTGACACCCTCTGCAGCTGTGCCACCCCTGTGGGCACTAAATCACAGCAGTGCTGCCTCCACACTCACATTGTGACACTCACTCAAGAATCATGAGATTTTAAAAGTTACAGAGTTTGAGAGATCTCATTTGTTTAATTCGGCATGAGTTGGTTTGAGCTTACAAGAGCCATGAAAACGAGAAACTTTCTCTCAAAAACAAACAAACAAAAAAAATGAAAACAACCAAAAAAACCCCCAAAACCTTTCAAAAAAATCCCCAAAAAGCAAAAACAACCAACCAAAAACAAGAAGGAAAAGAGATTTGTCTGCAATGGCCTGACTTCAGAAACAAAAACCCACAAACAGTAAACTAATTTTTACTGAGCAAGGAAATGGGAGCCTTTTTATATTGAATATTTGACCAATCACATCAGATGCTCCGTTTGAATTTTTTTTTCCCCCAGGCTTTTCCACATGAAGATTTCTATGGGACTGCAAATGTCAAATACAGAAAATGTTTTTATTTCTCTGCCTGCAGTATCCTCACTAACCCATCTACAATAATTTTGTGAGTGCTCTTCATAAGAACCTTTTTCAAGAAAAATACAGTTACAAAGACTGCAGCTTTTCTGTTTCCAAAACTGTTTTCAAATATGATATAATTCTATTTCCATTCTAAATGGTCCAGCTGAAAATATCAAAATATTACTGCTCTATACTGCATCCGTTCAGAACATAATTCTAGGTTTGGCAACTGAATGCTTTTGTTTTCCACCTCTGCTGGCAGGACAGGAGGCTTTCCAATTTCCTAATTTTCTCCCTCTCTACAAAAAAAAATTAAAAACCCAACCAAACCAATAGAACTTGTAAGAGGCAAGAAAAGAGAAGTAAAAAGGTAAAATAAAAGAAAGAGTGATATTGCTTTGCCTAAGGGATGCAAATGGTGTTTATTTACCCCTCTTTGTCTCTAAAAACTTCATAAGATTTAATTAGAATGTCATTTTCAGACACAGCCTTTTTTATTATTGAATTGAGATTTTCTTATGCATTAAAGTCCAACATTCAAGTCCAAACTACAGTCCTATTCTCTCTTTAAAATGTAGCTAGTTCTAGATGCCTCTCTTGTTAAACAGCTCCACGGGTTTGGGAACAATGCAGGTTGTATTTTCCAGTTTACAAGTAATAAAGTGTAACTTCCAGAAAGGAAAACCAGGATAAAGTATTCTGTCATCTCTCTGTACAGTGTCTGGTATTTTCATTTGCAGAACAAAGTATGCAAAAAATATAAAGAGACCAAATCAAATCTTATTTTAGTGCAGACACCATTGCATAGGTAATGATGATACCTTGTTGTTAGTTTGTGGATGTGCTACTTTTTCTCTAAGTGCAATGTTTTTCAGTCTACTGAAATTCTGAATTCACAGGCAGCCAAATTGTATTGGGACCTTCCTTGCTAATAATTGTCATAACAACAAAGAAAAGACATATGCAGGAGTTTACATGTACAGTGCCTATTAACACAGACTCAAAAAAAAAAAAAAATCTTTCAAAATTGTATATATGCTCCCTACAGTGGATTTGATTTTGTCTGGCCTGTAACTAAGGTCCCTTGATACTCCAGTTTTATGAGGGTGTGATGTAGTGGTAAATCAGGGCCATACTGATGATCTAAATCAGAATAACCAGCATGTTTTTCATCTCAGAAGGAAAAAAAAAAAAAAAAGGTTTGTGAGAGAAAGTTTGCCAGTTTCAGCACTTCCTGGCCGCCAAGAACATTTACTGAAAATCAATGGTCTGTCCAAAACCTAATGTGAGCAGGAGTCGTAGTGCAGCTGTTCAGAATCTATACTGCTTCCTAGGCAAAGTTTCTAAGCCCTTTCAGTCCTTTAGAATAATAAAAATGATTAATGGTCTCAAACACTGTGAACCAAGTGTTTTGAAGTGTAACCTGCTACTTGTAATGCACTCAATATTTCTGATCTGTATTGTACTGGCATACGGTGCCTCTGGAAGTTAATGTTAAAACGGCAACATTTGAAATGAATGAAGACACTCTCACAAAGCCTGGTGGCAAAATCATTTTCTCCTAAACCAAGATATTATTTCCCATTAGTTCATAAAGGAAAAAAAAAAAAAGTGACTATAAATACATATCAATACATATTATTTTCTATAAATTTGTTCTAAGAGACCAATGTGGATTCCTCACAATGCAGAAGGAAAATGACCCATCTCATTCAGTGCTCTAAAGTGACATCAACTCGTTTTGGAGAAAAACAAGTCGGGTCTTCTCACAGACTGCGTGCAGCTGAAAGAGGCTCAAAAACTTCATGGAACAACTTCCTCCATCTGAGCCTAACCTATTCCTGCCCCATCGGAGCACAGCCCTTGCCTTCAGCCCAGCCTTAGAGCCAGTTTGGTCTACGCCAAGAGTTGGTAGAGTCACATAAACAGAAACCCAGCAAGGCCCAGAAAATTGCTGGTGGCCAGAGACAGATGGTGCCTAAAGGGCTGTCAGGTCACCCTGGGCACTCTTCTGGGCACCAAACCCATCACCAAACACTGCTGAGCACCAAACCCATCTCCAGCTGCCACACACCTGACTGCCAGCTCTGCCCACCCCGAGGCTGCAGTTGCACAAGAACGTCCCCTGGAAGGGTTGGACTCAAGCCCAAGCTGTTGGTTGGCGCCTGTTTATCCTGGCCTGTTTGCTCATGCCCTGCACCAAACTCAAGCAAACAAATAGATTTATTTGGACCACAGTTATTTCCAGATATTGGCAGCGCCCTGGATGTATTGAGTCCTTAACTGCTCTGAGCAGCCTCACCTGGGCCCCTGCCCACAGCCCCTGCCCATGGCCCAGGAGCTCTGTTTAGGCTCAGCCCCAGGGTACCCAGTCCCTGTCTGGGCTAAAGGTGTTTGTGTGCCTAGCCTGGAGTCCTGGGGGAACTTTGGTCTCCAGTCTGCTCTTTGCCCCCTCCTGCCCTCACCTGAGTGGGCTCCCTGGACGGACCCTGGTTCATTGCTCCTCACATCTGGGCTTCTAAACGGGCCCCATTGCTGGCACCCATCACTGCCTGTGCTGCAGCCACACTTGGTTCCTGGGCCCCCTTCCCTTAGGAATCTATGGGCATTTGCTGCTCCCTAAAAAACTTAACATTTCAGTGAACAGTTGTTAAGAGTTGAGAAAATATCTACCAAATACAGTGGAACAAGAGAAAGCTTGTCCACTGGATTGGCAATTCTTTCTGGCTACCTGTACTCCCCTGTCTTCTTGTTGGGTGCAATAGAAGCTTGGGAAAACATTTTAAGGAACACTCAGTTAATGTTTACAGAGAGGTAAAGTGCCAAGTTCTTTTATAAAACTTTCAACTCTAAATTTACAGGCCTTATATGCAATATTATTTTGGGGACAGCATATTGTATTCATTAGATATTTTAAATGGTATAAACAAGGCAGTAGAAGTACTCAAATTGCTGCATGCCAGACGGAGATCTTATCATAATACCTCCCACAATTTGGAATAACTTCTTTTTGAAAGTTTCTCTGCTCACAGCCTAGCAGAGGAGTGAATCTCCAGGGTCAGCACTGAGCTGGGCTGTGTAGGGCAGAGAGTTGCCTGTCTCCTCTCTGCCAAGGAAGGACATGGAGTGCTGCTCCTCTGCACTAATGCATGGGAGCAGAAGGGGCATGTAGGCTTAAACAAAAACAAAGTAAAAATTAGATCATGCATAGTCACATTTTTGGAGCATAAGGGAACATTTTAGTTCAATTATCTTCTTGAGCACAGAAAGAAAAGGAAACATTTTACCAGAGTCAGTTTTTAAAAGAATTATCCTAGGTAAATTGATCTGCAGAGAATTTCCCCCAAAACTATAAATCATATTGATTTCCTTGCTTTACACTCCTAAAGGGTAACCAATGAGTTATTGGAAGGGTGCATGGAGTTCTTGGCCTCACAGATTGAGGATGGGGTTTATACCTGCCTGTGATACGGATTAGCAAAATGCAAGTGATCTCTATCATAATAAACAGGATGGGAATTACTGTATGTTTGACCAAAAAGTTGAGAATACACTGTTAGTGATTTCCTAGCACTGACTGACTTGATCTAATTTTCTTGAATTTCGCTGTATTTGCATAGGAGTTAGGAAAGAGAACTTTTTCAATTTGGGGTGGATCTTTACAGTTTGTAATCCCAAGCAATATTAAATGCAGTATAAGTTGCACTCTGAAAGCACATCTCCTTTGGTACATTCCACTTCTTCCAGCATCTGCCCTTTCATTAATTTGTAAAACAGATTTACAAGTTCAACGATTACTTATGATGGGAAAGTGGTAAAATGCTCTTAGGCATCTATTGTATTCTCAGATTTTTTTCAAAAAACTTAACAGCCATGGTTTAGAGCAATTTTTAAAATAGTGTGTTAAAATTCTAATTAAAGTTTTGCAGCAGCCAGATTGGCTTATCTGAACAAAGCGATTGGTTTGGCAGAATTGACTCATGGTCATTCTACCTGACAGCATTGCCTTTTGTGGGAATGTAACTCTTACTGTGAAAATGTTGTACTAAGCAAACCTTAGTTCCGCTCGTAAATCAGTTCGATGAAAGGTTTGAAAGCCTGTTTCTATGGTGCAGTTAAATTACATTCAAAGTACAACTGAATTTGTCCCTACTTTTCCATCAAGTATAATGTGACTTAAAGAAACGTTCTTTAAAGATAGAGAACAGTTTAAAAAGCCAGATGAGAATTCCTGAATGAAAGTAGATAGAATTTAGGTAAACATTCTCCAAGTTTAAAATAACAGACTGAAGCATTTGTCTTTGATTATCAATTTTAATGTACATAATAATGAGACTAATTCCCACTAGGACAGGCATGCTAAAATAGTTTTGGAATTCTTGCATTCCAACTCCTAAAATCAAACTCCTCCTTGCAGTCAAAGTCCTATGTAAATCTGGAAGAAGAATGGCTTATGATTCTTGTGTGAATGAACTTTCAAAATACTTGCAGTTCTACAAGATAAATTAAATTAAAGATTTCTAGGAGACAACTCAGTCTCTCTGTTCCAGCAATGCTGCTGAGTTGCTGCTGCAGCTGCAACCAGGGCACTTTGATGCTGTTGCATCAAAAGCCAACCAGTGCCTGTTTGGAGCCCACCCAAAATTCAGCTTTTTTTGGCTTACTGAAACATCAGCTGCCTAGAGAGAGATACAACTTTATATGGGTCAGAGGCAACCTCAGTGACGGCACCAAATTATGTTTTGCCTCATGCACACTGCTCCAGTCATAATGAAACAGAGCCAGAAGTTGTAATTCATGAGTAGGTCTGCCAGCCTGTGGAATTCGTAAGTTTTCCCTGAGGAGGAAGCTGATATCTACAAAATGTTTCACCTGAAGTGTAAAGAAAAAAAAAAAATTTAAAAGCCAAGGACCCATGAGAAAATAACTGCACAAATCCCTTCCGTTTTCACTCACAGTCACAGGGGTAGACCATGTGTCTTCCTTTTGGACCACCAATACATGCTAGTTTCAAAGGGAATGTGCTTTTATTAAAAATTAATATAGGTTTTCTTAATCTGACTTTTGATGCACACATCGATTAGAACTGAAAATTGGTAATTTCTCAGCTCTGCTCTGGTGTAAAAAAATCCCCTCAATCCTGCACCTCCTCTCCAAATGGATCAATGTCTGAATTCTTCCTAGGGATTTTTTTTTTATTACTGGTAATTGAAATAACATCAAACCTTAACTTAAAAGTATTGCTTTAGCTCAGTGTCAGGTTTTCAAATCTCTCCTGCAGACCACCATTCCTTCCACCAGAAGAGCCATGGCATTTCCCATATTCAGATCTGGGTTCATAACTGCACGTGGCAAAGTGAGTCAGCAGGAACTATGTATTTGCATATAATGCTCCATGCAGGCAGCACAACACAAGAATTTTAGTCTCACATTTTTATTAAAAGAGGTCGCAGAAAAAAGCTCATGAAGAAAAAGACCAAAATGCTCATAATACTTATTTTTCATTTTAATACCTTTCTATGCAAACTAATTGTTTTTCAGCTGTGCTCAAAGAGGAAATTTGGTTTACTCCTATTGTTAGAGATGCCTGCAGTAAGAGTGGCAGGATCCTAGCCTGAAACAAATCACATATTTTCTGTCAATGGATGTTTTATTTGTGAAATCACATTATCTGCATAGTACAAAATATTTTTTCTGCTAAAGCATGAGGAAACAGGAAGGATGGAGTAGAGGGATCTACTGTTTCTACAGGAGAAATTCCAAGCAAAATAGTGGGAGAGTATTAAAAAAAAAAGAAAAAATTCTGGGGTTTTTTTCATTTCAATCCAGTAGTGGAAATTGATTAATGAAGCCCGTCTGCAGCCAGTACAAAGGGCCAAATCTTCAGCTAATATTAAATAGCAAGCTTCTACTTTTGAAAACCAGAAAGAGGAAGGGGACATAAAACCAAAAAACAAACAGGCATATTTGATCATTTAGTGGTGAACAGATCAGGCACTCCTCAGTTGCAGGGTTTTATTTTTGTGCATTGTGCCAATGATTGGAAACCATATGTTTTAAGACCAGCTTCAATAGTATCAGTAGCTACAGTCCTGCTCTCAGATTACTTTTTACTGCCTGCCTAATTTTGAGCTTTAATAGCTAACATGCACTTTGTTTATCAGTTACAAATGTTCTGAACGCTGACGAAACAGGCTAAACAACACATATTGGCTTATCATCAATACCAAAGACTGAGATAAAATGTGTTTAATGTTGTGGCCTGTGACTTTGCAAACAAGGAGTTCATAGAAATAAGAAGAATAATCTCAGAATTGATGGCTCTGGTTCTGAATGGGAGATGTTAGCACTCACATCCTGACACAGCTCTTGTTATCCATAGAAGAATCCATCCTACAAGGAACAGAGCCTTTTGGCACCAAAAATGCAACCAAGTACAGCACAGTCAAGCCCTCTTGGATGGCACAGTCCCATATGATATGCTTTATTGCACTGGGGGCAGTCTGGTGGTATTCAAATTAAATATATTTAAAGTATTTCCAGAATCAGAGCCTTGGTATCTTGCAGGCCTGAGCACTAACAAGTGAAATAGGTCATTTTTACATAATTCTGTTCAGCTGTAGAGCAAAGGAATTTAAAATAGTCTGTATTGTGTTATTTATCCTCTAATTACTTGAGGACAGAGTACCTCTCCTCTGTTTTTAAATTACTGCATAAATTAACAATGTTCTAACAATAACAGCAGCAATTCAGGGCATTTACCAGAGAGAAAGCAACCATTAGCCTTGAGAATGAAATTTCACTGGAATACACAAAATAATGTGTTAGGAAATAGTATGGCTGCCAACTTTCGCAATTTTGTTGTAAGTCTTCTAAAATGTGCGGGTTGGGGTGTTTGGGGTTTGTTTTTGTTTCTTTCCCCACAAAGCCTGAGCTCTGGCATCATGTGAAAACATGAAAATGTGAGATTCTCAGTTTTAATTTTAGAAGACAACTAAGTTACTCAGCATTGTGGTTGCAAAGAGAAATTGAAAACATGAACCCAGGGGCCAGAGGACAATTAGGAAGAGCCCAAAATGCATTACTGTTAAAATCTTACACTTTGTAAGAGATTTCTGACTTGGAGTGTTACTATGCTCAGGGCTAAACATATTCAGTACCTCAATAAATCCTCTGTATCCTTTTTGAGGGCTTCTCACCTTGGTTTGGGACAGAGGGTGACATCACATCTTAATCGTCAGGGAGGCTGCTGAAGCTCAATACTGGCACATTTCTTCTTTTTAAAAACAGAAGAGTTGTTTGTAGCCATGTAGCTCTCTTCATTTCACAAGGAGGTGAACAGCAGAATGAGCACAGAGTAACAAGCCAGGCAAACCACCTTCTAAACCTGCCTTGGTTTTTGACCAAAAAAATTTCACTGGTCTGAGGAATCCCTGGCATTGTATGGCTGATGATGCCCCAGCTGGATGAAATGAAGACTTTTATCAAGCCAGCTACAAGGACTGGCTTCTTGTCTCTCATCCTGTAGCCTGTGCCCCATGCACACCAACCCACAGCCTCATCAATGGGGCTGAAGCTGTATTATTCCCTTGCCTCTCTAAATGGCTTTTAAGATCTACAGGTCTTTTCCTGGATACTAAAAATGATGAAAATACTTTAAATTACTAATTGAAAAAATATCCTTTATCTTCCCCTTTGCCCACCCTTTTCCCACTGTACCTTTATTACTTTTCTAAATACTGCATACAATGTTTTCAGTAAATAAGAAGGATATTAGAGTAGACAAATAATGTTTACACACCAGCTCAAGAAAGGTGTTTCTGGCACTGATTCACAAGTTACTCACAACTCACAAAAATTGCTTATACTGAAAGGGACAAGGAGTGTCTTTTTGTGTGCAGGGTGCTGAACAAACAATGAGGTCCTGGTCCCTGCCTGGCTTGCCGTGGCATTACCACAAACAATACTAATTCTTAAATACCTGCCTGACTTTAAGCACTTAGGTAAATAATTGTATTGATTGTTGTAGGCCTATTCACATGCATAAAACTAAGCATATATTCAAATATGTTGTGAAATCAGGGGTTGGGAGAATTTTGCAAGCAAGGCATTTTTAGATTTGAATTTACTTGTTAAAACCAGCTTCAAAAGGAGCTAATGTGGCAATCAGGCTTTTGGGCACAGCAGGGGGAGGAAGGAAAAGATTTATTTTCAAGATGGAACCAAGGACTTTCTTGTGCTTCAGAGACTCCTCACCAGAACCACAATTACAGGTGAGAAAGGCAGCAAGGAAGTCCTCCCAGCCACTGATTGCTCAGAGTTTAATGTGAGAGCAGCATAAACTCAGAACTGCAGATAATCCATGGGGAAATCAGAGGGTTAGTGCCGAGAACTGATGGGGAATAACAACTGAAAGAGCTTTGGTTTTTCTAGGCTGGCGGGAGGTAGCTCATGCTAGGAAGCCTGCCAGCTCCAAACTGATGCTGGGAGCTTTGTCTCCTTTGGATTGTAGGAACACACTTTGCAGTCAAACTGATCTGAGAGATTTTGATAGTAAAAACAGCTGTCTCGTTGCAATGATGTTTTTGTTCCATTGTCAAAATTTTGAGTTAAATCCATGAGTGGGCTGCAGCTTGTTCAAACCCTGAACTCAACACCCTTTGTGCTCCTTTGGCTTTTCCACTGCGGTTCATGAGATATCTCCTTCCTGAGGAAAAGGCTAGGTGTAATAAAAGCCGTCAGGACAAGGAATTGCAGGTCTCCTCTGATGCCTCCCCAGTGCTGGAGAGACAGAGCTGGAGAACTGTGGTCTGTCCCAGACTGGTGAGAAGGGGAAATAAGGAGAAAGAGCAGGGTGTGGAAATGAAACACTCCAATGCTGCTGAGGCCAGGCTGCATCCCCAGCAAACAGGTATGCCTGTGGAAGGGGTAAACTGGTACCTGAGCAGGGACGAGGCCAGCATGGGCAAGGGAAGCTGTTTGCGGGGTGAACCACAACGGGATTCAGTGAAGGGGAATGTGGTGGGATGCCCCAGCCCCGCTCTTGGATGTACAAACAGATGAGGTGCATGATTGAGGCTTCCATCACATCAGGCAGGAGCGCAAGGGGCACACACCAGATTGCCTCCGGTTTTGTGCTGACGTGAGAGGTGGGACAGCACCTCTGTACGGCCACAAATCCCTTCTGTGTCGCTTGAGGTGATGGGAACTAAGGGCAGGTTTTCGCCCTCTGGGGAGCCAGGAGCTGTGTGATGCTCTGTGAGTGCAGAAGGGTGACTTGCGCTAGTGATGCTGTTTCTGCAGGTCTGCAGGACCCGTGGCTCTGTGGCACTGTGTGTGCTAAGACAAAACAGATGTCAACGAAAGCCCTTCCTTTTAAATTGGTGTTTAAAAATTGTCACTAGAGATCCCTAACACAAAGACTGCAGAAAAAGTGACTATTTTCATGGAAACAGAGGCTACAGACAAAGTGGTATGTTATCCACATGGTATTGAAGGGTCCAAGTTCTACGGGACGAATTTCTTTCAAGGACTTGCAGCTCGATAAACGCTGATAGTACCGACATAAAACCGCAGCCACGGGCGGGAGCAAGCGCGGCCAAGCGCGTACCTGCGGCCGGTGAGAGCGCTGCCCGGCCCGCGCCCGGGAGCGGCGGCTCCGCGCTCCCTGCGACCCGGGGGGAGCGGGCAGCTCCGTGACAGTAGCGGGGGGCAGCCGGGCGGCCCCGGGAGCCGCGGGAGGCTCCTCCTCCGCTCCGGCTCCGCGGGCAGCGCGACGCTGCGGGCGCCGGGACGCTCCGCGGCCCCACGCGTG